>VZRS01006508.1:0-72586 GCA_013398055.1 Ifrita kowaldi
ATTTTCCTTATTCTGTCCCTGTCGCTCTCATTCTGTCCCCTCCACCTATTTTCTATTTCTTTCTTTCTCTCTCTCTCTCTCTCATATTTACTATCAAATAAAACCCATACTATTGTCACTGGCATATGGTCTCGTTTGCACCTTAATTCAAGGAGAAGCATTTCTAAGAACTTTAGTAACCAGATCATAACAAACCCCCAAGCCTTGTCTCCCTGCACTGTCAGTGAGAAAGAAGGAGAGGCTGGGGGGGGAAAAGGTGTTTAAAAGGCTTCTTTTACTTCTCATTATCCTCCTCTGACTCTGTTAATAATAAATTTACCGTATACCTTTAAATTTGAACCTGTTTTGCCCTTAATGTGTTTTCTCCCAATCCTTACCTCAATTCATGAGCCCTTCGTTAATTTTTTTTCCTCTCCTCTGCCTGACTATAATAAGAGGGTGAGCAAATGGCTTTCATGGATGCCTGGCATTTGGCCAGTGTCAAACCACGACAGCTACTCATTAGACCCCTCCCTACGTTGATAATGTAGCAAGGGTTACTCCTACAATTACATAGGAAATTACCTGGTTAGATAGAAACGGAGACCTGCCAGCAGGAAAGAGCAATTGCATAGGTTTGGGATGTCTGAGAATATGAATTCATAATAATAGCAGCAATACAAGACTTGCATACTGTTCTGGAAGGTATTTCTATTGCTACCCAGATTAACACAAGCCCAAATAGCCCTGTCTACACTGTGCTTACACTTTTGGCTAACATGGCAGACATGCTCTTGGTTTTCACATGTTGGTGTGGAGTGTGCAATATTTCGTTATGAGAGTTTCCCCATCTGGAAGTCACCCAGTCCTGGATCCAAGTGAACTTCATAGTGTTAGTCTGTAGACAGTTCCTTGCTTTATGCCTTTCTTTTTCTAATATATATGTATTACCTTTGCTAATATATACATTAGTTTACTTCCCCAAAATGCTATTTGTTACTTCTGCCACAAGAAAGTCACAAACAGAGAAAACCTCTCCATCAGGCACAAATGTTTAAATGAGAGGGAAACAGTGTGCCAGTTGCAGGGCAACCAAATCAAGATTTGTGTTTGCTTGTTTAAAAATCTTTTAAACGCTTTCACTAAGAAATAATTTTGGCCTGTCAGCAATTGAATCTCGGACCCGCAGGGAATCTGAATCCTTATACACCAGCAGGGAATCTGAATCCTTTATTCAAAGGAGTTGGTTGCTTTTATACACTTTTCTAAGGCACAGTACTTCCTTATATGGCGTGACCTATCCCGTGTTGCCACATCAGCAACACACTTCATAGGGGTCTGCTGCGTGACACCTCCTGCCCCCAGGGCTTGGTGGAGACAAACCTCTCTGTGCCGCCATGTGCTCCTTTGGTCTGCCATGTGCCTCTGCAGGCAGGTTTTACAGCTCACAACCCAATTCTCTCTTATAATGCCCCATAATTCCCCCTTTTCTGTTTTATACAAATAAGAATTATGACAGTGATTAAACAGATAGAACTTTGAGAAACAACATAAAGTTGTTTAAAACTTTTACCATCACTCAGAGTCTGCAATTGCTGGAAGGTCCTGTTTCACGGAGAGGACTTAAGAGTCTTTCCTAGGCAAGACTTTCAAGTTTACTTTGAAAGAGGGTCCAGCTTTTGTAAGATCAAATTAGCAAGTCAAAANCCCTAGATCCGGACTTTATGAGAAAAAACTGTATATAACTGTATATATAACTATATGAGAAAAAACTTCCACAAGCTGTTGGAAGTGGGTGCCGTGAACAGAGGGAGGTCTGATGCGATAAAGGTCAGATCTGTGTTCACCCAGTTCCAATCCCGGGCTTGGCACTGTCTCCTTTTTCGATCGTGGCTTTGTGTGCTTGAACTCTCGGACACAAAATAAATTTTATACTTGTTTTATTTTAATTGGGCATGATCATTTATATCACTATGAACAGTAAAATAATACACTAAATACAACAACAAGTGTGCACTAAGTAAAAATAAGTAAGGTAATATTATCAACTGCTTAAATACTTCACTGTTTCACAAAATATATATTAATGTAGGTTTTGGAAAATTACAATTATAATAACATTAACTCTCTAAGTGGTTTCAAAAGATTTCAAAAGGTAAAAAGCCTAATTCCTGCTTTAAAAAATAGCTTACAAATTATAATTATTATCTATCACAAAAAGCGATCAGAACAATGCAGGGGGGTTACAAGGTGATATGCTGCAGCTTCTCCCTGCCCCTGAGGAAGGGGCTATGGATCCACTTAGTCCTTTTTTTCAGCACAGTATCAGCTCTCGAGAGTCTGCAAGGAACTGGAGCCTTGGCTGTAACAGGTCAGGCGGCTGCATGGGCCCCGCCAGCTGCACAGGCCCAGGCGGCCGCGTGGGTAGGTGGCCATGTGGGTCTGGAGGCTGCACGGGTCTGGCGGCTGGCAGAGGTCTGCCAGCCCGTCTACTCACCTCTCACATGCAGAGAGCCGCCTGCAGCCGCTGCCATGCACCGAGTGGAGCCACGGCCCCCCCAGCCTCCAGCGCCGCTGATTTCGTCCGTCCGCAGCATGGAGGCGGCCACCGGGCGCGGCCATGGCACAGCTTAGCCATGTGCTCACTGCCATAGGCTCGCTGCCATGCGCTTGCCACCATGGTGCAGCTTTGCCATGTGCTCGCCAGTGCCACGCCACCATGCGCTCGCTGGCACCACGCGGCCCCACCATGCACTCGCTGGCGTGTACTCCCCAGCGTCACGTGCTTGCCTTCTCCCCTGCCACATCTGCTGCTGCTGCTGCTGCAGTTTCGCAGAAGGTGAACGGATAGGGAACACACTACTAGGACAGGACTCTCCGACTCCAGCCACTTCCTGAGACCCAGCTCCACCTGATGCCGCATGGTGCGGCGCGACGCGAGCTTTTCTTCGGTACCGTCTGGCTTCCCTCCAGGGGCAAACAGGTCGGGGGACAAGGGGCCATCTTCTGGTTATCTTCCCACAGCCCCGACAGACTCACGGTTGCTCGCTGGCGGCGCAGAAGGGGTTGGCATGGCTGCTGCGGTGGCACAAGTGTCTTTCTTTGTCTGGTCTCTGGGTGCCGCATGTGCTGTGAGCACCTTGCAGACTGTCCTCCACAGACATAAAAGCTCCATCAGGGCTGTGTCACCACATGTAGCTCGGTTCCACAATGCATCTAAAGTGTCCCATGACCCATCTAAAGTTGAATCACAGTCTTTTGCCCAGAACAAGAGTCTGCTCAAACCTGTAGACTCAACTTTCCTGCTGTGTTTCTTTAAAATCCATTTTAATGTCTCTGGGACGTTCTGTTCTTGGGATACTCCATCTCCTATGTTCTCCATGGCTCATCTACAACTTTTGTAGGGATTATCGCTGGCCAGCTTTCCTGCTTCTCTCAGCAGCACTTCAAGTCCCATGGGGCTCACCGACGGACGCACAGATAGGCGTATAATAAATTCCTGACACGGGGCACCATTTGTCGGCCATTGAATCTCGGACCCAGACCAGCAGGGAATCTGAATCCTTTATTCAAAGGAGTTGGTTGCTTTTATACACTTTTCTAAGGCCCAGTACTTCCTTATATGGCGTGACCTATCCCGTGTTGCCACATCAGCAACACACTTCATAGGGGTCTGCTGCGTGACACCTCCTGCCCCCAGGGCTTGGTGGAGACAAACCTCTCTGTGCCGCCATGTGTTCCTTTGTTCTGCCATGTGCCTCTGTAGGCAGGTTTTACAGCTCACAACCCAATTCTCTCTTATAATTCCCCATATTGGCCAAGCATTACAGTTTGACAAAGTCACTGCACCAGGTTTCTTCATACATTTTTAAACAGCTTGAATGTGAATTATAGCTACATAGTAGCACAAGGTGACTCAAACTCAGCTTGAATTTCAGTTTCAGAACTCAAAAAGAAGCCTGCTCTCCACAAAACCCCTAGCAATCTTGAGACTCATATAGGCACTCCATACTATGTGAATTTATATTTAGTGAATTTATACTCATCATTTCCCTGTGAGACCCCACAGGGGTCCTCCTTTCCATTCTTCTATATGGGGGATGGAGGCTAACAGATACTACTATATAATGTCCCAGGCAAGCATGCAATATAAAAGTTTTGAGATCTGCTCTTCTCTTTACTAAAAATAGCAGAAAATCCAGAGATACAGAGTTCATCCATAGACAACCAGCTCATTAGTGACACCAGTGACATGTGATACAGCCCCAAATCAGCTAGGCATTCAAGGGAAATGTGCCCAGGCCTCTAACCTACAGCAAGTTGCTGGGGAAAAAAAAAAAGACCAGACAGTTTAAAATACCAAGAAATTCATTCATTATTTGGATATCAAATATATTATTTTGGTTCAAATGAGGAAGAAGAAAAACACAGTGGTTACAATAATAAGATACAGGAAAGGTTTAAACATAGCTTCCTCAGCATGGTACTATTTGACCCCTAGAAAGGCATTTCTAGGTACAAGTCCTGACTTTTCATTCTCTTTGCTTCACAGCAAACTGCCCATGTTTCCACATATGTAGGGTGTTGCTGTGCTTCTGTAAACCTTAAGCACTCAATATCGTGCAGGCTTGTGAGCCTCCTCTCACATTCATCTCACAACACATTCTCCCAAGATAGGTTAATGATCTCCCTTTTCTTCCAGGAAGGTCTGACTAACCTCTTTCTTCCACAGAAATACAGCCCGAAAAGAGAACCAAGCAAAGAGAATGTACAGCTCATAGAACTATAATTTACCACACTTAGTGGTCCAAATGGCTACACAACTGAAATATCAGAATGTCATTGCAGGTTTCTGTGCCTTATTTCATAACAAAGAACATTTTATAGTCCACTATGGTAGGAAACACAATTATACAGACTCCATTTAGGAACTGAGTAAAATCCATGTCAGAGATTCCCAAATCATGTTTGTTTCACAATAAAATATTTAAGCCAGTAATTGTGTTTCCTATCTTTCTCTTAGACCTCTCATGATGCGACAAATCATATACAATCGTATTCCTATATTTAACATAACTATATTAAAGAAATCCTACTCATTACACAGTGAATGCATTCTGGTTAAAAAAAAAAAAAGAAACAGTTGTTTCCTCAGATTTATAGACAACTTGAATTTTCATGTAGTGGTCAGATGACACGAGCTACATTTGAAGTTAAGAGAAATAGATTTATCTGTGAAATGCAAATATTCATAGAGAAAATATTTTAAGGAAAACAGTAACCATTTAGGAACTAAGCAAACTGTCTTGGTTTAGAGACAAGTTTAGGAGAAAACACTCTGGAATGAGTGTTTCCTCTAAAGAAAAGAGTTTCGGCAATGCCTTCTCACCATTAAGAAATGAGTATTAGTGGAAGAAAGTGAAAAAAGCCCCAATTGTTTATTGACAAACAAAGTTCCCACACAGCATGAAAAATAAAAGAATAAATGCTAGATATTGATCTCCCCCACTGAAAAAAAAAACAAAAAAAACCCCCAAAATGCCAGGGGAAGAAAACCAGCTGGCCACATGGCAGGGAGGAACAAAATGGTGCTGCCTTTTGTCTTGGTGAAGGCAAAAATGTTCACGCAGCAGCTCCGGAAAAAAACAAACAGATAGGAACCTGGTGAATCTCCGATGCTGGTCTCCTCCTCAGAGCAGACGAAGCTGGTGGATTCAGGGTCCTTTCTTTCGCCATGTCGACTTTTCCCGAGGTCTGGAGCCAGGACAGAGCGGCTCCTCATGCCTCCCAGCAGGTCCCCAGCTGATTGCCTCTCTGATTTTGGACCAAAACCAAGCCAACCACTTCACGTAAAAACCAAAAGCCAACGAAGGATTGCAATCTCCAAGGCCAGCGAAAAGGGGAAAGAAACTTCTTGCTCAAGCTAACAAAAAACCAAGCTAGCTAAGCAACAAAGTAATGTTGGTCCGCACAGCACTGAGCAGGCCCAGGAGTGAGGCTTTGAACAAAGCCCGCACAAGAGACCCCAAGGCTCCTGCCCCTCCCCTAGACCCACCTTAAAGCTACAGCAACCATTTCTGGGCATAGAGCAGAAGATTAGGGAATAGAGTATCATCAAAAAATCACCCCAAGACACAAACAAACAGGTCTTTAATCTACCTCAACTCCTTATGAGATGTGTGCACAGCTTTTGGGTTAATTTAAAATGTAGAAAAATATGGACTTATTTTACCAATACTAAGGAAAATAAAAGTAGTCCAAAAAAGTTTAGATAACAGAAGAAAAGACAGCAGGGAAAAAGCCTGTGTAGTTCTACACACAACAAACATAAGAACATAACTAGCAAGAGTAGAAATACTATTAACTTGCCACTGTGCAGAAGCTTTTCAACTAGATGAAGTCTTTCAACAGTCAGTCAGCAGGTGGCAACTGAAACACTAATAGGCAACCTGAATGTTATTTACAAAGAGAAATGTTTATTTCAGAAGATACTACTTCATGCTGGGAAAAAAGAAAGGGCCAGAATTTAAATGGGATAATTGCTTAGCTATAGCTCCAGCACTGGTTCTGGAGAAATCACTTAAAAATCTCCCTGGGAGTGAAAAATAAGCTGTTAAGATACACATTGCAAGAAATCTGGGCCCAACATTATGGATAGGATTTGCATGGCCAGGTTTTCGTAGCAGGGGTGGGGGTCCAGTTGTGGATTCTGTGAGAAGCTGCTAGAAGTTTCCTCCATGTCCAGCACAGCTGATGCCAGCCGGCTCCAAGAAAGACCCACCACTGGCCAAGTCTGGGCCAATCAGAAATGGTAGTAATGCCTCTGTGATAACATATTCAAGAAGAAGAAAAAAAGTTGTTGTGCAAATGTAATTGGAGACAGAGAAGAGAGGAGTGAAAATATTTGAGGGACAACTCTGCAGACACCAACGTCATTGGAGAAGGAGGGGCAGGAGGTGCTCCAGGTGCTGGAACTGAGATTCCTCTGCAGTCCATGGTGAAGACCATGGTGAAGCAGCTGTGCCCCTGCAGCCCATGGACGTCAATGGTAGTGCAGCAATCTACCTGCAGCCCGTGGAGGAGACCCAGGCTGGAGCAGGTAGATGACCAAAAGAGGCTGTGAACCCATGGGAGTCCTGTGCTGGAGCAGGCTTCTGGAGGGGACCTGCAGACCTGTGGAGAGAGGAGCTCACACTAGAGCTGGTTTCCTGGTAAGACCTGTGACCCTGTGGGGGCCTCACACTGGAGCACGCTGTGCCTGAAGGACTGCACCCAATGGAAAAGTAACCCATGCTGGAGCAGTTTGTGAAGCACTGGTGCCCATGGGATGGATTCACATTGGAGAAGTTCAAGAAGAGCTGTCTCCTGTGAAAGAGAACCCATGCTGGAGCAGAGGAAGGACTCTTCTCCCTGAGCAGCAGCAGGAACTGCTGTGATGAACTGATGATAACCCCCATTCCCTGTCTCCCTATGCCACTGGGGAGGAGGAGGGAGAGTCTGTTAAGGAAGAAGGGGTGGGGGGAAGGTAGTTTTAAGATTTATTTTACTTCTTATTATCTGCCCTGATTTTGTTGGGAATAAATTCAATCAATACCTCCACATTCAGTCTGTTTTGCTAGTGATGGTATTTGGTGAGTGATCTCTCCCTGTCCTTATCTCAACACATGAACCTTTTGCGCTATTTTCTATCTAGTTGTGAAGGGAAGTGATAGAGCAGCTTTGGTGGACACCTGGCATCCAGTCAGGATCAACCCACTATACCTTGAAGGGTGGAAACTCACCTGGGTTATTGCTTTTAATACCATCAAGGTTCAGTACAATTCGAAAATTTTTCAGGATGTTTCGCTGGGTGATAGTATTAATTGCACAGATATATTGTGTGAGACAACTATCAAATATATTTAGTTAGTTAGTTAAGCTTTTTTCTTATGAATAGAACAATCAAAGAGTTCAGTAGGACCAGTTATGTCATCAAACTGTTTTTAAAAAGACATCTTATTTAAAATGGAATATTATGATTTGTCATTAACAAAGCTAAAGTAACCATTGTTTTCTTCCTTCTTTTATATCCAAACAACCTGAAAATATGTATGAAAAAAGTATACAAGTATGCTTCTCAATTATGACAGTTATTGTGTACCAATGGAGGCATTGTGACTTTATTTTTGCAGTGCTAAAACATTGTCTCTGCTGTTGTGTAGTTTTGTACAATAATAGTAACATTTGCCACTTCCTTAAATAAATTGAGTATTCTCACACTTCTATGATACTGACTTCACAATTTTACAATTATTTGTGAAAACATTTAATTGTAGACATGTAAATCCCATTCCATGACCTTTGATTTGACCCAGTCCTTAGGCCCCACTTGCAATACTATAATTTGATGCCAAGACTTCTGTAAATACTTCCATCAACTAATAGATGAGCCAGAGGAGATTGAGGAAAAAATTGTTCAATTTTGCCTTCAGACTGGAGATTATTCTCTTTTGAAGATACTGTTAAATTATGTAGACCACAGAAAGCAGAAAAAAATTAAAGTTTGAAGTAACTAAAATTCTCAGTCACTCCTTCCTCTGCAGAAAATGGCATGCTTCTCAAAAAATGTGCAGCCATATAAAGACTCTTAGAAATATTTAGGTTGGAAAAGACCCATAAGATCATTGAGTGCAACCTTTAACCTACCAGTGCCAAATCACCACTAAACAATGTCCCTAAATGTCACATCTACACATCTTCTAAATACCTCCAGGGATGGTGACTCAACCACTTGCCTAGGGAGCCTATTCCGATGCTTGACATTCACAGTAGCCTTTTCATCATACAAAATGATCTGACAAATAATACCCATTATGAAAAAGTATTTTTAAGTGAAGCAAGATATCCCAATTCCTTGCTATTGTACAATCTCTCTTCTCTGCAGCAAGGCAGATGCAAAGCTATTAAGTGCCTTAAAAAACATAGGAGAGAACATTACACCATCCTGGAATTTCCAAGTTAATGACAATTAAATTAATCATTAAAATCAAGGCTAATGAGCCCAATAATATATCATGTTGACATGTTTATTTAGCTACTTGAATCAAGTTGCCATCTCTGCCTTGCACTGTGCACTGTACCAGACGTATCAGGGGTTTTGGCACCTTCTATCATACCTATCAGAGAAATGCAACACATAGCTGTAGATAGAGGCCATATGGGGCAAAGATGGGAAAGATTTTCAGGGACAGTGGAAGGAAAGAGAAGACTACAACTTGCATGGACATAGGCAGAACAAGCTCCTGCAAAGATGTGAGAAATCCCTTAACTTCAACCTTTTTCAAAACTAGGCAGTTGCTATTGCAGAAATCTAAGGTACAATCCACAGACTGCCTCTGCCATTAGGCCCCATAGCAGGTTGTTCCTGCCAGATGTGTTCCTGCTTCAGCAGAAGCATAAGTAGAGGAAAAATACAAGATTAGCGGGAAATTGGTGAGGAAGAAAGAGGTATAATTCTTTTGAGTCTGGAGACAGGGAAATGATATAGGTGTCAGGGCCTGGAGGGAAAAATCATTCAGAAAGAAGTGCTAATGGCTCCTTGGCTGACAAAAAGTGCAAGGGAGTCTGAAGAGGCAGTGCTTGCAAGGGAAAATTCCTTAAAGGAATTACGTAGATATTATTCTCAGTTCTGTAATATTTTAGATTTAGCTGTCCTTATATTTGAAAAATACACATTTTGACTACATTTCAGAAAATATTTTCATAGGTTTATAAAAATTGCAGATGTTACAGAGGAAGAGACGTGAAAAGGGGAGGATATAGTGCAGAAGAAAGTGGAGATATTCTACAGGTACCTTTCCCTTTATTTCTTGGGAAATAAATAAAAAAACTAAAAATAGAAAGGAGGGAAATGAATGAAGAACTAAAAGCAGAAAGGGAACAGTAGGACAATAAAGACTGTTGGTTTTCCCCACTTAGAAGACAGAGAATACCTAGCAATTGCACCTCAGCAGCAGTGGAAAGGCATATGTTAAGAGTAAATTTTTGAACCTGAGCTTCTTGAAGACATTTTGAGAAAAGAAATATGGAATTTTATGTTAGATTATAGATCTTAGTCCAGTTTACTGCTCACTGTCATTTCCATTTTCAAGTTTTTCCAGATACTTAATGTGAATCTTCCTTTCTGTAATTACATTCTTTTAGAGGTAGTTCCAATTTACCGGGGTCTTAAAATTCCTTTCTCTTTGCACAAAATCTTGGCATATACTATTTTTCACTTCTGTGAATGCCTTGATAAACCTGTGGTCTTGCTCTTCTCAGAAATGTTATCAACAAGGTAGGGCTACATCCTTCTTGAAACATGGGAGGTCAAAGCAAAAACAAACCAAAGCCAAGAAATAGGAATGATGCCCTAATTATAAAGGGATTTTTAATTTTTCTGTGGGGAGTGGGGATGAATATTTTCTGTGGTTACTTGCAGTAGCTCTGAGGGTTAGATTTTTGTTACAGGTTTTTAATTACAAATTTAACTAGATTAGTCCTCATTTCACCTATAGTGACCTCAGCAAAATTGTAAAGACTTCGTAATTTTAGCTCTATCACTGGCTTAAAAAGACGTGTTCACTGAGGGAAAAATATTTCTGTTTGTTTTACTTTTTACATGGCTCCCTAAAAGTCTGTTACATGCAAGGATGATTTGCTAAACTGGCACTATCTTTAATACTTATGGAGCACAAAAACTTTCCAGTTTTAGACTTCAAATTTTAACCTGTAGGAAGGTTGCTATCAAAAGTCAGCTGGTCTAGTATTAATTCTTGCAGTGCAGTCCATAAATAGAACAAACCAGTGAAATTATATAAATATACATAAACCAGGAAGACTGGAAACATATAAAACAATTAGTTAACAGTCATGTGTAAATTGCTCCCAACGCACAGTGATTTTTGGGCTGCTTCATCTTTACTGTCATGTTGCCAAGTAGAGATGGCAACACAAGGGCCTTGGCATAGCTTTCTCACGGTTATTCCTAGTAAACATCATAAACATCTTTCTGTCCCTTTTTTTCACTACCCCAACACAAAGAAAATAATATTTCCTGGACTTACTGTGCATTAACACTCTCATTTCTTACAAAATACTTAATTTTATGCCCATTTTTTGAGATGGTGTGAAATCTGTTCTCCTGGCTAGTAAGCGTTTATAATAACTATGGAATATAAAATGCAGCTCTTCATTTCTTCAACACACTTCAATTGCTCAATCATGTTGAAACCTAATGTCAGAGTCTGACTGTGTGAGTACAGTCAACTGCCAACTGGGAAGCATTTACCCAGGCCCATCTTTATCTCAATTTCCTTATCTCAATTAATAGTGTCATTGATATCTCTGTGTATCTCTTTTCCTAAGCCATCTTACAGAATATTCAACTGTAGAAGTACCTAAAATAAAAGACTCAGTTTAAACTGGAACACAAGTTCTAAATGTTATTCTTGTAGAAATGCTATTATAAGGTATACGAATTCCTAATGCCTCCAATCCATTATGGACATGCCATCAGGATAGACAAGGTAAAAAATCATAGACAATTTGGTGGATTTATTATTTGAATATGTAAGGCCAGTAAAGAGTGAGAAGTCAAATGACTGTAGTTATAAAAAAGATCAGCAATGTTGCCAGAAATAAAAAAGACTCCTGTCCACACTGTAACCTGCACTGAATCCATTAAAAACTATATGAATTGCTATATGAGATGGGATTTGATAAAAGATTAATCTAGTCTCTCATAATAATAAAATAATTATCATATTGTGTTTCCTAGGGAAGGTTTCCTAAAAGAGGTTGAATTAAGTTTTATAATGAAGCAATCCACACCAAATTGTCATTACATTTCTCATCTTTACAAACTGCAGGGAGCACTTAAACTGTTAAATTCATGTGACTAAATTAAAATCTTAAAAAAAGGCTGTGCTGTATTTGTTCAGACCAGAGTTGTATTCTTCTCAGGGGAAATTTGAAATACTGGAGATATTTACTCTCTCAGACTTTTCCTTCTCTTCATCTACATAAAAGCAAAAGTTTCCTGGCCTTTACCAACAGTTATCACAAGGTAGTGATTGAATTACAGTTTCTCTCTTAGTAGAAATGATAAATAAGTATGTAAACAACTATTTTTGTATTTTTTCATTTACAAGAAAAAATAGTATATCTTTTTTAAGGAATAACAACTTCTCTTTTTAAAAGCCTTCTATCACCAATTGAACATCAGGCAGTAAAGGCCCATTTCTCCAAGGTCAATTGCCCCAAAAATTCATCTGTGAAAGTTAAACTGAAAGGAAGCGGCATCATTTGGCTATTATTTTAGATTTTATACTTATAAAAAATATAACTGTGCATAAAATTAGCACAGTACCTTTTAGAACCATAATATTTCAGACAGAGGAGAAGTTCCGATTTTATGACAATACTTGGGATGTCTCTTACAGCATATTTTTAAATGTTTGCCAGTTTGTGCAAGGTCATTCCAAAGGGAAACAGAAGAAATGCTCCTAAGTATTTTTATGAACCTTAAGAGATAAGCTGTATCTGGCAGAGAAAGTTTAGCACTATTCAAAGAGAATGGCAAAAGACTGAGTAATCATTCTTACTCCTTCACTACCTTTAGATGAAGGAATTTTAATGCGAAAGCCCATTTTAATGTGTTCAGCTCATCTCCACACTCTGCCTCAGAGCACCTACGAACAACTGCTGGAGCAACTTATGGTCCCTTCTTCCTCAAGCAAGCCGCTTACACCAGAATCAAAAACCTCCTTTGATTTACATTTCATTTCATTTACATTCAATTAAATTTGCCTAAACATAAGTTAAATAAAGCTACATCAAAATAAGTCTAGTTTGAGGTCAGAGTTAATACAAATAGTAAGAGTTACAAACTACAAAAAATAGATTCCAACTTAATAGCATTTTACAACATGTCTGTAAGTCACAAAATATGTCCAGTGACTTGTCATACATATTCCCTGCTTCAGCAGTACATTAAAGACAAGGATTGATGCCTTGGTTAGGTACTTGATTAGGACTGAAAGTGATAACTGTTTTTAACCCCCCAGTAAACCCTGGGCAAGTCATACAACTTCTAAAAACTCACATAATAACAACTTTACATCACGATATACTCACTGGAAAACACAAATATTTTGTCCAGTGTTCTGATAAATCACTCATTTTAGTCTAATTTTTCTTGATTGTGTATTTCTCAAAAACTCAGTCCTGTCCAGGAATTTCAATCACATCAGCAGTCAGAATCCTGAACCTTGTGATGTCTCATATTAAATATGAAAAACATCTTGTGCCAAACAACACTGTGCCAATGTCAAAAAATTACTATGTGAAAACTGATTTTTTGTAGCAAGTCCACCAGTGGCTATGTATAAGGAAATAACTTGTGGAGAAGAGCAGAAGAAAAGCAATGGAGGCACAGAGATTTTTCATTGGCCAGGAAGTCAGTCAAGACCTGTATAGAAATGATGAGTGAATTTTTGAATCTCCTTTCAGTATGATTAATGTTCCACTACCTGCCTCGTGACTTGCAATTCTACTGAATGGAGCTGCTTCTTTGAAGAAAGCCCAAGGGAACAAGCACAGAACAGAGACAGAGGTCCAAAGCTTATTTTTCTGAATACCTTCCTCTAGTACGCAATTATTTAGCTTCCAAGATACTCTAAGATTAACTGATTACCACTATAATAATAGTTGCTTTGTAGTTTGTCATCTATTGAAGCTGGCACAAATGAAACAACCATGCAGTTTTAGAAATCTTTTTTCTTTTTTCCACCTAATATTTGCTGGCTTTCTAGGTTTATTCTGTACATTCCAAAGTAGGTTTCAACTCAGATTTGAAATGCAAGAGATAGGACATTTACTGATCCTGATAGCTTGAATGAGAATCTCATGTACAAGATTTACCTCAATGCTACATGCCAGCTCTCTTCTGATGTAACCAAAATGGTTTTTTTCAGCCATAGTTACCTTGCTTTGCAAATTGCCCGCTCCCTGCTCCTCATCAGATTACCAGCAAAAGAGGGAAGTATGTCCAGGTTCCGTAAGTGATTGGCCTCTGGTCCTTGGTATTTCCATGCTTAGTGTTGCACTTGAACTCCAGTGCACAGAGTGTGCAGAACAGTGCACAGAGATTTATGGACAAAGACTCTTATTACTGACAACCTAAAATAATTGCAGACTCAATCTAACAATGACATTAATCTGCAATTAAGCATTTTCCCTGACCTTCAAAGCCTATTAATGACTATGTTGTTTTCTTCTGTCAGGTAGAGTTGGGCTTTTATAACCTTGCAGTGAAGAGTGTGTCGCTGCAGAACAAGTTTTAAATATGTGGCATTTTTATGTCTATAAAGCTGCAATCACGAGGAAATATTCTTTTTTCTCCAGACATCCATAGTTTTTGGCAGTGAGAGTCATCAGCATACCCCAGGGAAACAGAGTAGATATCAATCTACTATAAGCAGGAACTTCAGTAGTTCTTTGGCATTACTGAAGACATGTGCTATGTGTCTGTTCATTATAAAACAGATATTTACCTATGGATAAAAGGAAATTAAAAATAACATAGAAAATTTTCTCAGTGGCAAGCAAGAAATATGCATTTCATTACTCTGTGGCTTCAGGAAGGAATATGTACTTCAATCTACTTAACCTGGCCTTCAAATACAGCCTGATGCCAATCTTCAAATTGAGATGGAGCTCTAAGGCTCAGCTTCCTTTAACCTCTTTGTCTATTCTAACATTGCATGTCTCTTATTTCAGCATCCTGTCAAGATTTCATAGCAAGAAAGAAAATCAGATACAATACAGTTATTCTGTACTCACTGTCTCAGTGAGTCAAAAGTAGGTCTGTACTGAGGACAATATGAATTAACCCATGCAACTTTAGAGAAGTCAGCATGAGTACCAATGAGATATGATAATTCACATCACATACAAGTTAATTTGCCACAGTTGGGCTTTTTTTAACATTTAGAGTTAGCTTTGATTCAGCCAAGTCAGATAATATCCATGCTAAACTGTCATCTACATTACAAATATAGACTCAGTTCTGCTTTGTACTGTATAAGAAGAAACAGACACGCAAATCTGCTGGCAATGTTTTACTGGGTGCAAGTGCCCAGGTGTGCTCTCTGGGAGAGGAGAGGCCCAGGCTACCCCAGGTCAAACACTACTGGTTTCAGATAGCTCCAGCGGCCCCAATGCCTCTCAGCTCCTCAGCCTTGAGCTCCACAGGGGAAGCACAACTGAGAATGGGCAGAGCACTGCCCAGCAGGGGGGTGGTGAGGGAAAAAGGAAGAAACAAGCTGAATTAACTTTCCCCAAGTCAAGTCTGTTTTGCCTGTGAGAGTAATTAGTGATTAAATATGTGACCTCCTTGTCTTTGCTTTGACCCACAATATTTTTTGTCATTTCGCCCTGCTGCCCAGTTAAGGAGGATGCACAAAAAAAAATATCTGGATGAGGGTTTGGCAGCCAGGCAATGTCAAAAAATATCTATTGGAAGGATTGATTATCTAATAAAATGATTCTTTATTAAAAAGCCAGTGCTACAATACATGTACCTATAGAAACAGATCAACAGGTATAGATAACACAATGCCAAGGTTGCTAAAAGAACTACTTAGTTTTTAAATTATGGGTTTAAAAAGAAAATTCAATACTCAACGCATAGACAAAGGAAGAAACTATTGAAGTAAAAGGAAGTAAAAAGAAACACTCTACCAGATTTTAGAATAAGAGGAGGACTGACACCAACAATTAACAAACCATAAGCCTAACCGGAGAATCTGTATTAGAGAGGAAAGCCGTTCTTTTGTACTCAAGCTCCACAGAGCCATGTGTGCAATTATATTCATGCTTAGTCAGAATAAAAGAAGAATGCCTCATGTGATGCTAATGTCTTCCAGGTTTCTGACAACACAGTTATTAGATCCATACTTCAAGAACAATGATCAGCAAGAATATCTCTATAAGACTAAAGAAAAAAGGTCATGTATCAAAGAAAAGCTGATTTTCTCTTAAAATTAAATATCTGAGGCAAGCTCACATTGTGTTACTTGCATAACTAATTCAGATTGGCATGGCTATAACTATTAAGTATCGAACACACTACAAATTAACTGAAGCAAAGCAAGAAAGCTCCCAATTTATAGAAAGAAGTACAGTATACAGTTAGCTACTAGCCATCCCTATTGCTCTTGTTCTGTAACAAACAGGAGAAAGAATTAACTATTATGTTCTTAAATGACGCTGCTGTGCATAAGTGTCTGGTCAAAAGTGGCAAATGGAGTGTCCTAGGCATTATGCAGATCAGAAGAGACACACAAATCCCAGCCTCAGAAGGTTTGCAATTGCCTTGTCAGACAGGCAGATGAGCTTAAACAAAGAAAAGTGATTTGGGAAAACAAGGTTAAAAATAAAACAAGTGTTTGGCATAGAGGTTGCTGTATTAGATGTGTTTGATAGAGAAGATGTGAAGCCCTTGCAATAGGGAAAGTCTCCATTTTGGGGATGCCCACTCTACTTCACGTCATCGAACAAGACAGCAGTGAGTCTCGAATACCTCAGCTGAAAATGTGATCTGTGGAACAATTGGAAAGGGAAAGGAGAACTCAATAGCTAAAATGCTTTCACTTCCTAGTGTTTGGAAAGGAAACAATAGACATTCCCTTGCTTGAGATTTATAATAAGACACTTCATACACTGTTAAAAAAGAAATGTCATTCTTCACTGGCAACAGGGTAGATGGGGAGTCACATAGCAATTTATATTAACTGCATTGCACATTTTGACTTTTTTAGAGTAGAAATAATGTCCATTATTTATAATTTTTTTCTCTTCTACTAGTGATTTTGGTTTACTATTTTACTGTAAGTAATTGTACAACAAATTAAAGATGGAAAACACATTACTCTCAGCATAGTTTAAAGTTTTCCCCCCTCCTCTGAAAAACTGCAGAAATATCTTCACAGTTTTTTTGATCACTCTCAATGATTTGGTCGCAACTTCACTAGGGCCTGTTGGCACTTGCTGTTTTAATTACCATATAAATGAGGTTGCAAGGGTTCTATCCCAGAGGACATTAGCCTATACATGTGCAGCTACTCACCCTTCAATGCAAGGTCAAATCTCAGACTAATGTATCAAAAACAAGCCAGTGTTGGCCTAGTCTCACTCTTATTTTTGCAATAGGAGGTCACTGACTTCTGACTCATTTATCAGCTGCTGATGATTTGTTTGTTTGTTTTTCCTTTTATTGGACCAAATATTTCTCAGATGTCTGTAAACTTTGTTTTCATTTCGTTTCTGTTTTTCTGGAAATGTGTTTTCCCACAGAGGTTTCTGAAGCAGTCATTATCTCTTCTTTCCCAGATCTGTGTTTTGGGCCACAAACTCAAGTAGCGACCTGTCTACTGCCAGATGTTGGATATCACATTATGTGTAGCACAAGGGAAAAATATGCCCAGAACCACAGATTTCTAAGAACTTCAGTCACTTATTCCAGGAATAGTATTCCTGGTGTACACCATACTGAAGCAGTGGCCGCTGGGTGCTGTGTTTGTTCACATATGTTCACAGCATGGACCACAGTGCCTCAAGCTGTGCATTATTAGATCCAGCCAGTTTATTCACTTACTAAGTAATACTTTATGGCTTGCATCTGGCATAACTACTCCTTGAAAAGCCAGTGTCCTACATTTGTTTCATGTCTAAAATCAACCAGACCTGTAGGCAGTTCGCTTTCTGTGACATCCATTATGCCAACCAGTAGGCTAACAAAAGTTTAAGGCATTTAACCAAATTTCTATAGGAAGAAAAGAATGGTGGTTCAGTGACAAGAACAAAGACACAAATAGAAAAAGCATAAAACAGATACTCACTTGCTTAGTGTTACAAAAACGGTGTCTGAAAAACAATTAACTCATGAGCCAACAGTGTTACCATGCAACAGTGTCACTTACTCAATGGACTAATTCAAAATTAATCTGATTTCAAAGATGAAGACAGCTAGAATCAATTCTTTCTAGTTTGTAAACCTTGATCCTCCCAACTATGCTTTATACTCTGGTAACATCTGTATGATATAGCTATGTTTTTTCAAGTGCTAAGTAATATGCTATCAATTTTATCTCCCTTACGTTGAGCTTTGTGACTACCCATTTCGAAGTTATGTGGCCTCTGAAGTTACTGTTTTTAATAGCAAAATCCTTTAAATAAAGCAGTGATCTTTTTTTCATTAAACTCTTTTAAAATAAACAAAATCTGATTATTTCATGCATACATGGGGAGGGAAAAGAAACTCAAAGGAAACACTGTTTCACACAGGAAGTTTATGGCAGAGTTAAAAGCTTAAGCCCAGTTTTCTGCCAAGCCACTGTTTTGAGCCTGAACCTCATAGGCATGCTTTCGACTTCCCATTTATAGTCAAAAGTATAGTCTATTTACATACTTAGCGTTTATCATAGTTGAGTTTGATCCCTGCCACAGCTGTCCTCCCACTGCCTCCATGCTGCCATGACCACACAAACAGGGACAAAATGTTTCTTTTAGATGAAATCAAATTAAGGAATGCTTAAGCATAAATGATTGTGTTTCTGACTTGCTCCAGTGGGATCTGTCTCTGTGGAAATATGAAACTACATCTACTCTAATTTGCTGTGGCAAATAAACCCCTCCCCTCACATTTCTGAAGAAGCAAAAGGTTACATGTATCCATCAGATACACTTTTGCTCTGATTGCACTAGGGCTCTAATTGCCTTGTTGAGCAATCGGAGATTTATTTTAAAAAGCTGACATGGTTCTTTTCCTGTCTTGCTCATTTATTCACACCGGATTGTAGATAATTCCTGTGACACAGCATTTTTCAAACACTAATTTAAAGTAGCAGCATCCAGTTCTGTTCAGCTACCTGAGGTTTGAATAGGAAGAAAAAAGAATGGAGTAATATTTACTGAAGAAAATAAGGCAAAAAAAGAGAAGTGATTCAGTACTGGAATTTACACACTAAAGCACAGCTGTGTAGCAATCTGCCACCAAGAACAGAGAACAAGATCACGTGGGAGTTAAAACTATGCATTGCCATATGGTAGATTGAGAGAACCTAAGTCTGACAAATACCTGAAGTTTTCTACCTTTTTGCACTTTCAGAATATCCCTATAAATCAAGACAAATGTAACCCAAGGAATAAAAAATGTTACTTATCTCTCTGAAATTGGGACCTTGCCCCCACATTCTATGAATAAATTTGAAAAGAAAAAGCAAACTATGAGAAAGTTTTCTGCTAACAGGAAGAAAATTCCTCATTTCAAAATTGCCTTTCCCTTGTAATCAAATTCCACACAAAGGCTGTCATAGGAATAACATGACAGCCAATTGCTCACATGAGAGAATTCTTTGTAGGAGTTTTTCCTGAACTCAAAAACCCTCATGTCTTTCATCTACTGCCATTGCTTTGATTAGCTGTTTCTTTTAATCTCAAATTCTGATGATATCAAATTCATGGAAGCAGGTAATAAGAAAGGCATGGAGTTGTGGGGAGAGGGTTGCTTGCTTGGGCTAATTTACAATATTCTTTGTTGACTTCAAAATATTTGTATAAGGGTAACTTGCTAGGAAATTGTCTGTAAAAAAATCACTGCTGCTTTCTAAGTGCTTCAGACTGCTGAATGCCAAAAAAAAGTGGGGGTGGAATGGCAGGAGTTCAGCTGGCTAAAATATGTTCCATGGAAAAAAAGATCTTCATTAAAACATTAAACTTTTTTTTTTTTTCAGTTTAGTTCACTTTTTAACTTCTGGAAAAGTAGTCAGTGCTATTTTTCATTATCTGACCTATTTGTAAATGTCCTGGAAAGATCTCTTTTGTGTGTGTTGGAGGTTAGGATTTTTCCTTTTTTTTTTTTTTTCTTTCTCACAGGGAACTTTCTCCCATGTGTTGCCTAAGAGATGATAACTACGATGCTTAAGAGACAAAAGAAGTGGCTGGGAGAAGGAGGAAGGGGAAGGGTGCAGCTTGCTACCGTCTCTTAGCTGGGCAGCTTTCTCTTGGGAAGTGCAGAGATATCGCGAGATTTTGGCTGGGGGGTGAGGGGCTGGGCTCGGCCCTCGCTCACTCTCTCTTTGTCTCTTGGGCTGGGGACAGGTGGGGTTTTGGTGCTGGACCATTCCTGCCCAGAGGATTTGCTGCCACTGCAGAGTTTTTGTCCTGCACAGCTTCTTCTTACCATGGGTGAGCCTTTGCTCATAAGAGCAGCCATTGAACTAGGACCTTTTCAACACCCAATCTCACTGGAAAGGACCCTCGCCATCTACTTGGGTGCCTCAGGGGAAAACCCGGGACCTTGATTCCCGACGCCCTCCGGAGGGACTGTCTCCTGTCTGCTTGTGGGAGCCCAGCCGCCACTGCCCAGCCCCACTGTTTTCTGCCACTGCTTTGGGCTTTTTTTTTGCTACATTTTAACCCAACACCTTGCATCTGCCAGGACAACCTGCGGCTCCTGCTACGGCTTCGGAATTTTTGCTACACTTTATTTGCCACCCTAGGTGTTCTTGCCTCTGCTGTTCCAGCCTGCTGCTCTAAGGTTCCGGCTACAGTCCATTTCACCATCCAGACTGGCACCAGGACTGGCTGCCGCCTGTGAATTTGCAAACAAAGCCCCTTTTCTATCTCTTCCACCGGCTGGCCCCCCATTACCCGTGTGCAGAGGTGGCTGAGCTCGCGCCACAGCGCCCCCTGCAGCCGCGGGGAATCATCGCACCCGCCCTGCCCGGCCGGGAGCCACCAGCGCCCCTGCCGGCTGTGGCTGTAACTACAGCAAAGGGGAAAGGGCCTGACAGCCGGGAGAAGGCTGCCACTGGGTTTCTGGTTTGGTTTGTTGTTGCTGCTGTTATTGTTTGTTTGCCCTGTTATATGTATATACTTATTTGAGTAAAGAAGTGTTATACCTTTGCCTGAAAGCCCCACAATTTCAAAGTTATAATAATTTGGAAGGAAGGGGGTCGTATTTTCCATTCCAAGGGAGGTTCCTGCCTTCCTTGGCAGGCACCTGTCTTTCAAACAAGACACTGTGCTAAACTAGACTTTTGGCAAAATTAAGAAGTCAATTCCTCTGGTGTCGATCAACAGTTGAGATTATTTATATTCTAATAAAAGACTTTGAATGTTTTCAACCTATCCATAGGTAGCAGCTACATGCATGTAACAGGAGAGGTGGTCTAAGAACAGAGTCCTCCACATATATCCAAGAGGTAAGAAGTTCTTTTACACTGAAACACTACCAAAAAAAATTGGGAATCAATTTGGGGATTAGTATCTGCTTGACCAGAGTGTCATATGTGGATAATCACAGGTCTTTGACAGATATTTGTCAGTGAACTAAAATGACCTGTCTAAATTTTTGCTGATGGCAGGTACCTCTCAGACCTCTTTGACTGTTGCCAAACCATGAAAAAAAAAAACCAGCATCAATAATTAAGTTCAACCAGCAGCTAATCTAACATGCTGTTCCCCCAGTTCAGGAACTAGGCTGTGAAGGGCTGGATATCTGTCACTTTGAGGAAGCGAAGTATAGTGGAAGGTGGGATGTGTAGGTGGTCACAAGCAGTAGCAGCTTTCAGGAAAATAGCTAAAATGCTGTTAGCTTAATTGATACTCTGACTTACTGAAGTAACTTTTCAGTGTAGACAACAAGGAAATTCCATTCCAGGTCTCACTTATGAACTGAATCTGCTTTGTGCCTCAGCTACCCCTCTATTAAACACAGATAATGTTATTCTAATATAACTGGGATACTCTTAAGGATAATTCCAGGAACACTTTGCAAAGCTGTGGTAAATGATCAAGAATCAGTGAATAAATCTGGAAGGGACCACAGGAGTTGTCATGTATCTCAACTTAAGTGACAAGATAGATTATTCTAGTACACAGTTAATAATGACCTGACTTCAAAAACAATTCTAATCCTGAGCTGGCAATATGATAGGTAACATCTCTAAATATTGAAATAGTCATTTAAAACTTCTCAAAACTCAGTAATATATATTCCTTTTCCCTAATTTCAAACTTAGTTTCAGCACCTGACAAAAGGCAGAGTGAAACATAAGCTGTATTCACAATAAATTTGGGAAACTCTTTTAACCACTTAATAGTAAGAATTAGGAAAGCATCTATGCTCTGAATAGAAAACTGTATTCAAGAAATACAGTTTTTTAGACCTAGGGGAATACTGCAAGTCTGTGAAAGACCAAAGAAAGAACCAGTGACGTTGCTGGACCAAGATCAGGATAACACACATACCTTCATCGTCTAAGAACAGGATTCCAGTGACCGCGGTCAAGATATTTTTTTAACTGATGTTTTCTGTGCAAGACCAGCTATACCACACAGTCGAAAGTTAAGCTCCAGTACTGCAAAATGCCAGGTTTCATGCCATATATAGAAAAACATAAGGACTATATGAACCCACTATATGGACACAGAAGAAGATTTTACTTGTATAGAGGAATTTGAATTACTAGGATCTACAGGATCTTCTACATGCACTAGTGCATGCTGCACTAAAATAGAAAGCTATGAGGTAAAAAATATTTAAAAAATAGATGGAAGAAAAAAAAAAGGAAGGTAGGTCCAACAGAACACAGTGCATGGGAAAAAAATTACATGAGAGAGAATAAAGATGACTAAGCATTTTTATAGTCTGAAGTAATTGAAATTACATTAAAAGATTAATTTAAAAATGTTTGCATCATTGAAGCAGTTTCAGCCCTATTTAATAAAGGCAGGTTGAGTTAACATATGAAAGTACTGCTTGCTTTTATTGTTTTTCAGTATGTGCAAGATGCACAAATCTTTGCATACAATTTGCAACTTTTACTATGTTATTATCAACCAGCTGACAAATCTTAGCTAGAAACATGAAGATTTAAAATCTGTGTTCTTCCAAATACTCATCTGAATTATACAAAGCATAAATATAGCTGAAACATCTGACAGAAGTTCAAGGTTCTCCAAAGGACCCCTATTGTCTCTCATCAGTCTCGGAACCCTGATGTATAGGAACATTAAATGTTTGACCACATTATAACATTTTGTTGTGACGATTTTATCTGTTTAACACACTGACAGTATATATTTGGTGCTGTCATCCTCAGCCACAAGGAACTTAGGCTGAAGAGTATTTGTATATATCTTACAACAGCTGTTTTGGATTTTTCTACATTTTACAGATTTTTGTGTCTAGTCATATGGTTTAAACTCTGTTATTTGGACAACTTGAAAAGCTTGTCTATTCAGCTCTATTTTGCCTCTCTTCCTTGCTGTTCTCCATTCTGCACATAACAGCAGTTTAACAGTGAAATGTGCCATTTCACCTCTATTTTGCTGAACATCACAGGTCATGAATTCAAGTGAAAGAAAAACATTGCTGACAGAAAGACAAAAGCTTAGTTTGATCACACTTCATGAAGTAGGTGTTGGGAGTTTATTTTAGCCTTTTACAGGGTACACAGGGTGCCAGTGAAGAAATGTTACTTTGGTTTGGCTTTGATGGGGTTCTTTTGCCCAGCTGGTACAAGCAAGCAGATACACAAGATATTGGTTATTTGTCTGGGAAAAAAACAGGTACCTGCTGTGCCACAGTCATCTGAGGCAAGGAAAGTGTTAGCGTAGAAACACATAATCATGATATGATTATATGCAGGTGCTTTTATTGGAGAGCTCTGGGAATCAGGGGTATAAACCCAAATCTGACTCCGACATGGATTAGAGATGGATACCTTTTTATACCCTGTCTTTACGTAACTGTTGTATAACAACATTGTTCTATTGTTCTATTGTTCTATTGTCTTCACCCGAGCATGAGTTTTAAGCCCCCCTCCTCACAATCTTTCTCATGTTTGTTGTTCCTTTCTCATGATTCTTGTTGCGATTAAGCAATTCTTTTTAATTATATTTAATTACTAAGCAATCATCTACCATACAGGTGGGTACACAGGTACAGGGTCACATGATTTTAGCAAAGACAATGCCCACTCCCGTTCCCAAGGCCTACTTTAGCTACCACGACTTTCAGAAACATTTTAAACCTATGCTATCAAAAGGATAGGCAAGTGGGACTGGGCTGAAGGCATCTTCATTAAGGATGGAGCCAATATTCTCCATCACAAAAGCGAAATAATACCATTCTGCTCATGGAGAAACAAGACTGAACAGGAAGGAGGCTCACTCTTGATATCACATCAGTTCAACTTTCAGCACACATTAGATGTGGGTATATGTAAACTTGGAGGATCTGCAGAAGGAAGTTAATGCCATTTTGTTTGAGCTGGACTACCTATCTTAAGAAACACTAGTGGGTCTTGTTTAGTATTTGTGCATAAAGCTAAAAACATTAAAAGGCTAACAAGGATGAGATTTTTAAAAGTCCATGACTACATGAGTCTCTCAAATGGGAAAGTTGATATTTCTATTGAAATTGTAGGGCACTAAGATTTTATTCTCCGTCAGCAGTGCAACTGAAAATCCCTCCCATTATACATTAGCAATGCGTGTTAACTACAATGGTGAAAGCTAGAGGCATGCATGGAAGACAAAAGCAGATATTAAGAAACTGATGCATAAAAACAAAATAGAGATCGGCTCACTGAATTGAAGCAAAGCTTCAGAAATTAAACCTCTTCTGAAAATCTAAAGCACAGCCCTAACCACATATCAGTTTATCATAAGAGAGGTCTTTTTCAGCCTTTGATATAAAAGTAAATCCATCCGTTCCACCAGGACTGCAGCCAATCCTGAGGACTTTGTGACAATTTTTTAACTGAAATCATTACCTTTTGGAAGTGATCCACATCCCAGACTTGTGCATGACACATACAGAATCAGCAGAAGAACTTGTATGAAACCAAAGTCATTTGGGTCTGGTATCTTGACTGGTTTTCAGGTGAACTCTCTGTGAGTTACTTCACCTCCTTTGTGATATTTACTGTGCAGTTTGAACACAGGTGTCAGAAACTTGTTGGCTTTATTGTCTTGCTTTAATATACATCTCTAAAACTGACATTCAAACAGGCCCTGCCAAAACCAAATATTTTTCAACATACAGATAAGAACAAATTTTATCTTTCCCAGACCATTGAAGAATAAACAATGAAAGTGACATTTTTTCCATAGCAATTCTAATTCATTTATTACAATGACATGCACATTCGTCTTTAATTACAACATCCCATGATGCCACCCCTCTGCTGATGTATACTGTCCAATTCTTTCTTTGTGCAAATAAGGAGATGGAGAAGGAATTAATCACTGAAACAAATTCTAATAGTACTTTCAAAAAGATGAACTGGTTACCTTGCAAACAGGAAAAGAAAGGTGGTGGTGATGGTAGGGAATACATTTTAAAAGTTTGTCAAATAAGGGCAAAGTTGAGCAGCTTTAATTAAATGAATTAATTACATTTAATTACCTTCTATTGACTTTCCTGTGGTAAGACCAGTAATCTTGGGCTGGTCTCCACCTTACTTGAACTGCATTTGTTTCTAATGAGGTACTTCCACATTAGAGTTGATGTTCTCACAGTTGCTTTCAAGTGAGCTTGGAAAGAGGTGGAGAGTCCTATTGTCACTATACATAAAGCACCTGGGGCACATTATTCTTGCAAAAACAACATTAATCTTTTTAAAAAATTAATGAAATTTTATTATTATTATGGCCTACCTAATCAGCTGCAAGAGTAGTAGAGCAGTGGAGAAGACTGGCATTGAAAAGGAAAATAACAGGGAAAACGTGATTTGATTTGGGGGCATTGTTTGTTTTCTTGTTTATACTCTACTATTATTGTAATCAGTTCATTTGTTCTAATCTCTAATGAATTCCACCTAACATGCAATCCTGGGCAAGGGCACCCTTAGAAGAACGCATTTGGCATTACTTTAGCTTCATCAAATGCTCTGGGCCAAATCTGCATATTGGCAGATCTTCAGTGGACCTTGGCCAGTTTATATTCAGCTGAGTATTTGACCCAGTTAAAAGTTTGATTAATACCATATTCACTGTACTTATCCCAATGCAAAGCACATTTGCACAGAATTATCACTTGTAGTAAAACAGTTATTCTGGGGAAAAGAAAGGATGGAAGTGAATTAATTTTAAGAAGTTAGGAGGCACAATACCTTCTGTTTACAAGTAAACAGCAAGACCAACTGCTACTTACAATAAAGAAACATTCTACAATAATAATAATTGCCATAGACAACTCTGACCCAGTTTATACTAAAAGATTAATGCTGCTATCCCCCACAATTGCATTGTACTCACTATTGTAAAACTGAAGAATCTTCTCACGGTAAATGTTTTTATGAGTCCTCTAGATGCTTCACTTTGTCATAGAGTTCTTTCCTTTGTGTACAAGGGGATATCCAAGCATAAAAGCAAAGAATTATAAAGTATCACTTATGCAATATTTTATAAAATAAACCCACTTATTATGAAAGTATCATTTGGAATTACAACAACTGTCCTATCGTTTAGAGCTTTTCTTCTCTTACACCTCTTAGTCATCTCTTTGGAAAAAGAAAGCAAGGGCAAGATTTTAATGTCTGTTGTCATCTCACTGCCTTTTTATTGAAATTCCTTAGCTTCTGCTATATTCCTTTGAAAATGATATGTCCAATTTTGCATTCAGGATGGAATAGCCACTCTCTAATTCCCTAAGGGATCTATAATTCCTTCATTGCACTCCTTTGCAAACTGTCATTTCTGATTGCTGTTGCACATTGACCAGCCCCTTCCATAGACCTACCTACAGCTCTGAGCAGACAACATTTGCAGCCTATTCAAAAGTGGAGAGCTGAAACCTTCCCCTGGAGGTTGTAACAACTGCACTGAATTTAAAGTACCACTGGACAAAATACTGTAGTCTAATGGCTGTAACACCATTCTTCCTTTAGGCATATATGAGTGAAAAGTAAATATGGTAATTTTCTGTGATTTTCTTTGCTGGTGGATTTTAACTAATTTTACCAAATGAAGAGTATTTACCTAAACCCTTAACACTTTCCAAAATTTCTGTACAAATAAAGTAATTAATTTTCATGTGACTTACACTCTCAATATGTTTGTCTTACCTTTTTTATATAAAATTATACTCACATGTTGATATGTTTGATAAGCTGAAATAAACTGTTTGTTAACTGATTATTAAATTTTAACTTTTAGGCAGAATAGGAAGAAAATCACTCTGTATTACCTATAAGGACCAGTTCAGGCTGCTTGATGCAGCTTGTAATTTAACTTTTATGTCACATCTTCTCAAAGAAATGCCCATATTTCTGGAAAAACAATTATTGAATAACTTTGAAGACATATTTTTAAAAAACTTACTTCCTTAGCTCTCAAGAAAAAGAACTATTAAGTTTAACTCAGTCCAAATAGTTTTCTTCATCTTCAAGAGACTGTAAATATACACATCCTAAAAAGTGGCACATCAGATAGATAGGTGTCCCACCACTACCTTATAGAGAAGCAAGCCACATGAAAGAATTTGCTTAATGCACCTGAGAGAAGGGTGAAGCTCAGTAACATTAGAAACCTTTTATATTGAAACTTTCATGCAAATGCAAAAAAAAAATCTGTTGCTGTAGCCTTCTCATTATTTATTAAGGTCTGATCCATTGTTTCATGAAGTGAGGAAATACTTCCACTCCAGTTCTAACTGGGAAGCAGATTGGGAAAAGCACCTGCAGCCACACTCAATGGGAAAAGCTGCAACAGTCCCAGGAGCAGTAGCTGTGCAGCCTGGTTGCCAAAGAAACATCCACTAATTTTACCACTACCAGGCAAGTTTACAGGGGCAGAAACTAGAGTGCTATTCAATTAAGAATACTTCTGCAGACATAGCTAGATGAGAAGGGGCAGAAGTCTCTAAGGTAGCAGCTTGCCAAATTACCTTTTTAATCCTAACATTTGTTCCCGTGTTTCCTCTGGAAGAAAAAGCAAGGCATTTAGAGATGGGCCTTTGTGGAATACAAAGACCTTTCATTTCAGTATCTAGAGCAAACACTGGAATTGTGCATTTGATCCTCAAAAGTATAAACATTAGCAAAGTTGTCCATTGGTAGGTAAATGTCCTTTCCTTGCCTGTAAGGCTGAACTGCAGGGAAAAACTGTTTCAAGCAAGAGGTTGCACCTAGCATCAGCAGACTTGAATCAATCAGCAGAGTAGCTGCAGACCAGAGGACTGCACTAACTGGGTTTTAAACTCTACTGATCTCCATTCCAGAACAAATCCAAGTCAGCCTAAGTTTCCTGGTAGGAACACCCGCCATAAGATCTCATCTAAACAAATGGATGACCATTTATGGCTCTATGTGGTCTTTTATTTAAAAGACATAAAAGACGTTTTATGCCTTTTCTTGGCATAAAAAGTTCTAGTAATGATGATTTGGCGTGTCCAATTTTGAAAATTATTTATTGAACTATTCTAAAAGTTATACAAAATGCTATTCTAACTCCTTGTATTTGATGATGTCATGACTCAGCTTCTGTGCATGGCTGAATGAGCAACTATAGGAGAAAGTGATCTGACTTCATGGAGCTTCCTGGCAGATGAGTAACTCATCAAGCATACAACAGTAATTTTCCTCCAACTGGGAGTTCAATAGAACAAAGAAAACAAACTTAAAATCCAGGAGAGGATTAGGAAAATATCTTCTAAAGACATTGCCATGGATTTAACAGAAAAGGAGAACAAGATGAGGCAGCCTTGAAGTGGATCTCTAAGGGTCTATTACAAAGATTAGTAGACACTGAGTTATTTTAACCTAAAACATGTGCATGGCAATGTAGATGTATAAAAATGAAGCCAGCTCATGAGGCACTGTTGGACAGCTGCGACCAAGGGTAGTTTTTTGATGTGCACTGCGCAGCTATACTTTCACTAAGCAGAGTAAATTATCCCCTGGTGCAACTCCTCTACTGCTGCTGTTTGAGTGAACTGGAATAGTGACTAGACATCTAGCACACTGATCTGCAGCGTATGAGTACAGGCAAAATTAAAGACTTGCCTGTAAGCAGGATATTGAATAGTTTTTTCAGTGATACTAATCATTCTGACTATCAAATCTGATTATTTTCTGGGCTTAATCATGGACTTGCACTATCAGTAGAAGCACTCTCTTAAAAGCTCAGGAAGAAAACATTATGTAGTAACTGCACTGGTTTTCTCCTTAATTTAACCACAGATTGCACAGATATCTTCTATGAGAGAACCATAAAAATTGTAGGGCTGTAGCTCAGACTACATCGCTCTGCTACAGTTCTTTAGATGTGAAAAAGCTGGAAAAGTTCCACTCATACATCTGCATTTACACTCAATCTATCTTCACAGATGAGAGGAGTCAGTGAACAGTAATTTCAATGTTGTAAGCTCACTGTTGAGAAGGCTCACTATTTCCCTATTTCTTTCAAGAAAAGCAATAAAAGGCAGAAGGTGGATTCTTCACAGAGCATTTCTCTACTTTCCACAAGTTTGCTATATAGGGCACAGGTGAGGAAGGAAAATGTCTATACTAACCATGAGCAATTTTTTATATTTGTAATTCCATACTTAATATAAAGCAGCTCAAAATATTTGCAAAATCAAATGAAAACATTTACTCTGATCCATCTAGATGGCAAATATAAACATTATTAGGGAGCAATCCAACCTAAAAAGCCTTTGACTAAATACCAGCTTTTCAAGTTTCCCACAGATTTCCATAGTTGTCATATTTAGATACCATTACTGTAAAGTCATTAGAAATAGTAACTGATAAAAGAAACAAGTCTTATGCAAGGATATGCAAACTTTCCAGTTTCAAGTGTAAGAAGAGACAGCTCTTAACACATGAGAGTTCAAAGATGTGGTTATAAAGGCCTGCTTGTACAATTGGGAGCAGATGTTGCAGTTTCTTCATTTCAGCATCAATATACTAAGAAGATACTATTTCTCTTCATAATCCAAATCCATTATTATTTCTGGATGTTCTCATGGCAAAAAACCAACCAACCAACCAACTAAAAACCATAAAACTCAAACAAACAAAAAAACAAACAAAAACCTTAAAAAAACCCACCCAAACCCACCAACCCACAAAACCTACAAAATAACCCCAACAAACCATGCCACAAAACCCTTACCAGGCAAAGCAAAAAAGCTTGTCTAGGGAACACCCATTAGCAGCAGATTTGAGTTGATTTCATCTAAGCCTTAGGACACTAGAACCATATCATGTTTTTTCAATGCTAACTATACATGGAATATGCAAGTTCATAATTGTTTTCTAATTGCACAATAGAATACAAGCATTTTAGAATGACATCAGGTACAAATGTTGCTAGAAATTCACTTACCAGGTGTTATTTTTATGTTAAGTGTAAAATTCATTCAGAAATGAGCTATACTAACGTCTTAAAGAAATGTCTGTGTCAGGGTACGCTGATCTAGTCCAGGATAGAGGTTAGTGATACAGCAGGTAAGGGTGACATGCTATCTCTCACACAATTCTTCATATTTCCCTCTGGAAACTTTAAGTTTAGTGATGAGGAGAAGGAAGGAGGTATAGTGAGCTTTCAGAGGGGCCATGGTGGGGATGTGGAGGTACAATTTCCAGGAGAGGGGCACCAAGAGGTCAGCGTTCTCCCCAGTAGGTTTCTAGACCCCATTCAGATACTCTTCATTGCCCACATTCACCAAAATCACCTCCATAATTTCCTGCATTTTAGAAACCAAGTGGCACCATTCAGTTTAAACAGAATGGCTTCAGCTTTAGAATAAAACAAAGATGAACAATTTACACTGTTCAAAAGAACCATCTCCTCCAAGGATACTGACGGACACAATATGCCCCTTCTTTTCTGTGGAGCAAAAAGTGTACGTATCACTGTGCAATCACTCTGTGTAATCTTAACTAGCTGAACAGCATGAAGGAAAGTTCAAGATCAGAGAAGTTTTACATGCTCAAGCAGGTCTCAGGCGCTGTACAAATGCGCCATCTGCTGGGCAGAAATTTTCAACTATCGGCAAAAACACCAGAGGAACCTGAGCATTTTGGGAAACATTCAACTACCACTGCTGAAAAGAGAGGTGAAAGGGTTGACAATGCTGGGAGGTAATGGAATATCAGTTAACCAGCCTGCCTCCACCGTGGAGAGTTTCTTCATGGCTGCTTAATTCCAAAGGCCTTTAAGCAAGAATCAGTGTCTTTAAAATTAGTAAGTACAATTCCAAGTACTGCCAAGCACAAACAGTAAATTAAATGAAAAAAAAATTCCCAAGGAAGAGTTCCGTTTCCATCCCAACCACTCTCTCCCAACTCTGTTCTCTAAACAATAATAAAGGCAGATGCTCCCAAGGAAATGAGCCAAAATAAATTTGGGCACAGCAGTAATTTGATGGCAATTGGGACTGTCAAGAGTTCTGAAATTAATTTTGCTTTTGGTTCTGTCATCACCTTGCAGGGCCAGACTCCCTAAATTTTCCAGGCTTTCACTTCCCTCCATTTCAGCACATATAAAAATATAATACAGTGCACATACGTAAGTATATAAAAATATAACACAATAAACCCATTCATGATAGCTTTGATTCTGTAAATCTTTGGTTAGTATTTTGGTTACATAAGGAAAATCTAACCCTGTATAAAAGTTAGGCAAAATGACTTCCACTCTCCTCACAGATCTAATTAAATGCTGCCAAGCTTTTACCCATGTGTAGAAATCATATCGGTCATTAAGAAACCCGTGGGAGGTAAGAGCACCCATTGTCTTTCCATTCTCCTGAACCACCTGGCCATTCTACACTGTACCCAGACTCTCCACTGAGCAGGCCAGCACTCAGCACTTAAATCCACATTTTGCTTGCTTTAAAATGCACTACTTCTGAAACTCAGAGTTCCTGTGAGTTAGTATCATTTCTGTAAGAGCAGATATCTTTCTCAGATATTCCCCCTTACGATAAATTCTAAGAAAAGGAAGAAGAAAGTATGTAAAACTTTACAAACTGAGTTGGACTATCAGATGCAGATGTGCTATACGTGTCTGTGAGAATGCAGGAGAACAAGTTCATCATGTCATCTAAGACCTCTTCTCTACAAAAAAAAGTTTTTTGTCTGCATCACATGTCCCTGAAACAGTAGCCTCTGTCTGTTCTCATCTTTTTTCTATCACCACACTGTCCAAGCTGGAATGAAAAATTCTCCATTCCTCTGGACAACTTACAGCTGTCACACAATAGCTGTGTTGTCAGTGTCACAACCTTAAGTACTGATGAGCATGCCACTGATGGACTATCTGAAGTACAATCAGCTACTAATTACAGCAAGGAGGACTTTCAGTTTTAAGCGTAGTTTTTAATGAGATATTGGAATCTATGCCCAGAGCAGAAATATGTATCTTATGCTCAGACTAGTAAACTGAACAGGTAAACATACAGACATATGTATATAAATTTCATATTAATATATCCATACAAGATTGCTGATACAGCAGCAAAACAATGTATTAAAATTAATTCTCTTTGGCATTGTGAAATTTATATAAAAGATATATATACATACAAACACACGTACATATAAATAAGACATATACTTCTGCATATGCATGCATATTAAAGGCGTTCAGATAACTTTCCCTGATATATTCAAGCAAGTCTTCAGTTAAGCCAACAGTCATATCTTACTGCACAAATGCTCCTTTTAGGGAGATGTGCATGCCTCATGCAGGGAACATTAAATCGGCAGGAAAAGATACTGAGGATGGCACCAAAGATGCCTGTAGCATGGCTTCAAATAGCTGGCAATCAGGCAAGTAGAGATAAGCAGAGTTGGTAATAGCAAATAAAAGCATTCTATTTCTTGGTTTATACATATGTGTCAGCTTTCTTGCTCCACAATAAAAGCATCACAGAGATTATTACAAACCTACTAAAGTATTTAAGCTCACACCTTTGCTTAGGCTAATTTAACCCTGCAAGGTTTAAACCCTGCAAGTGGGTTTTACAGTTTTAAAACATGGAATCTTAGAACAGCCCAGGCTGGAAGGTCATCTGGCCCAACTTCTTTCATGGGAAAGAGCCATGATGAGATTTTCTGGAACCCTGTCCAATCCATCTTAAAACTCTCTACCACATCCCTGGGAAGGTTGTTCTGGTTTACTCCTTTCTTAGATATGAATAAGAAAAAAAAAGGGTAAAAAAAAATTAGCCATATGTCTATGCCAGTCTACCAACGCCTAAAGTACAGCCATCTCATCAACTACCACAGCAATCCTAAAGGCTCTAGCTGCAGGATCAGGGTTCACATTATGCTACAAGCAATCTCCAGACACAAACAGGAGCTGTACAGTTTTGTGAACCACTTCTTAGCTTTTCTGTTTTTCTAAACTGCATATCATTCAAAAGCAATCTTTTCCCTAGTTCACACAGCATCCTGACTGCCATAACAAGCTGATGCAGGCTTCTTAGGATAGGGGTGGGGGGGGAATTAAAACCATACATTAATTCTTTCATTTGCTCCCTTCCCTTTTTTGGCAGGTTATTGGGTAAGTTAAGGAAACTTTCATGTCTGACCATCCTGATGTCACTCTAAGCAGTCACACTTGCACCACCACAGACTTTAACTACTGGGACCGAAGCCTCTTCGCAGCAGGTGGCTTCAGCAAGCCAAAAGGTGCCCCGCTTGACTCTACATACACTTCTCTCATACAGTCAGACAGGTTTCCCCCACAAGTTCAGCCCCAGGTTTCCTGTAGCAGAGTCCCAGAAGTCTGTTTCCTTTAAGTCATTTAATCGTGGTGCAGCAGCAACACAACAGCTTGAGCTGATGGCTCTGGGAAGGGACCCCAAACAAAGGGATCTCTGGGCTTTTGTATCCCTATGGTCTGTGGACATGTTCCTCACACACACTTTATGCCCCTTACACGTGCCTCCTGGTCATGATAATTGGTCGGGAGTCCCCTCTTTGTTTATTTGGATTCTACAGAGTCCAGCCACACACACCACACACCCCTCTCTGTCTGCTGCCATAGGTCTCCATGCCCTTTGTAAGGTAAACAGTCAGTGCCAGGTCAGGGGTGGTGGCCAGAGGCCATTTCCCCCCACCCAGTGTACAACCCCCAGCTGGCACTGCAGCTGTTCACTGAGCTGCCTGCACTGGGAGTATTCCTCAACTCTGCAGCTGCCATATTTTTTTTTTTACTGTCCTGTCTTCCTGGATAAGCTTTGCCTTCAAACAAGCACTGATGTGCTTATGATGGAAGGTTATGCTTTGGAAACTGGTCCCCACTCAGCAGTTGCCCAGCACACCTCACCATTAGTCACTTGGTCAAGTGTTTGCATGATTCGTGCTGTCGAGTGACACCTGTCCAGCTCCCCCCTCACCTTTGGTGCCTTCCCTAGTCCTTGTGGGGTCTTTGCCTGAATGGCAAGCATTCAACACTGCTAGGATGCAAAAGTAAATGCTAGCAAACCTCCAAGGCTAGAGCGAACAGCCCCAGATGATCTCAGAAACACACATTGTCACACAAAGATCCCAGAGTGACTCAGATATTGTATTTATCCAAACTATCCAAAACTGCACTGCAAAAGACCATGTGGACATCCCACAAATACATTTGCATATGGTCAGACAAGAATGTCATGTTGTGGTACATTATCAGAGCTATAATTTGAGCACATTGATCTATCTGGTATCATTAATTATCTGCATACTTCTAAAAGCGTTCCATGAGATGGGCATTTGCCACTGGCAATTCTTACTGATTGTAAAAGTCAGATCATTCTTTCAGTCTTATCTAATACAGATATAGAAACTGATCCAGCAAAGCAATTACATTTGCTTATTATCTATGATTATCGTATGCTCTGAAATGAGAAAATTTTACTCCTTCAACAAAAATGTGTACAAAAAACCACTTCAGCTTCTAGTCCCAATTGTTATGAGGAACAGTAAGACAATATTTAATCCTGCTAAGGTGAAATTTGATCATGTTCCAATTTCTTATTTGCCTATTTCATGCACATATGGGAATAGAATAGACTGTTTCAGTTGGAAGGGACCCACATTGATCGTCCAGTCCAAATGCCTGACAACTTCAGGGCTGACCAAAGGTTAAAGCATGTTATCAAGGGCTGTGTCCAAATGATTCTTAAATGCTGAAAGGTAAGGTCAAGCATGACTAGCTCTCCAGGAAGCTTGTTCCAGGGTTTCGTCTTGGTAAAGAAATGTTTCCTCGTGTCAAATCTGAACCTCACTAACTGACACAGCTTTCAGCCTATCTCAGTCTTGGCACTGTCTACCAGGAAGAAGAGATCAGCACCTGCATCTCCACTACCCCTCCTCAGGAAGCTGTAGAGAGCAGTGCAGTCACCCCCAAGCTTCCTTCTCTCTGAACTATACAAGCCCAGTGTCCCTAGCTGCTCCTCAGAGAAAATACCTGCCAGTCCCTTCCCCAGCTTTGTTGCCCTTCTCTGGATCCATTCAAGAACCTTCACATCCTTTTTACATGGTGGGTCTCAAACAAATACTCAGTTGTGAGGCCATGCCAACAGTGAATACAGCAGGATAATCACCTCTTTGGACTGACCGTGTTTGGTGCATGCCAGGACATGGTTTGCCCTTTGGGCTGCCCAGGCTCACACTGCTGTATGATATTGAGCCGGCTGCCAACCAGCACTCCTAAACCCCTTCCTGCAGGACTGCTCTCCAGTGACTCCTCACCCAATTTAGACTTGTGTCAAGTGCTACTCCAACCTAGGTGCATTTGGACTTGTTAAATTTAATCCCTTTAATCACTGCCCAATGCTCCAAGCTACCCAGATCCCTCTGCAAGCCATCTTGTCCCTCAGGAGAGTCAGCAGCACTTCCCAGTTTGGAATCATCAGCGAGCTTGCTAATGGTGCATTCAAGCCTGTATCCAGATCACTAAGAAATACATTCAACAGAACTGGCCCTAGAATGGAGCCCTGAGGAACACCACTGGTGACCAGTCACCAGCCAGATGTGGCCCTGTTCACCGCAACCCTTGAGCTCTGCCCTTCAGCCAGGTCTTCACCCAGCACACCATGAACCTGCACATCCCACAGTTGGACAACTTGTCCGAAGAACAGCCTTAACATGTGATATACTAAATGAATACCTTGTTTAGCTTTGCTTGTTCATGCAGCTATTGCTTTACCTACTAAGCTGTCTTTATCAACTCAACCCATGAATTTTCCCACTTTCACTCTTCCAAATCTCTCCCCCATCCCACTGCAGGAGAGTGAAAGAGTGGCTGAGTGGGGTTATCACTGCTTGCATTGCCAACAGCAGTTAGCAGGTCCGAGGTCAGCTGGGGAAGAACAACTTCCATTCACACAAGCTCTGCCTTCTCTATGTGTGTCCCTTCTCCTGCACCTGCTGCCACTCGTTGTGCTGCTCTGGTGTGCGCCACAAATAGGTACAAACCAAGAAGTAGAAAAACAGAGTGACCCAAAGAACTCCCAAAGAACTGCTCAGGAAACCTCCTCCATGAGGTTGTGCTACTGTGAGCTGCATCACTACAGCTTTGTGTCTACATCACTCCAACAGCTGGCAAGAGGTCAGATCAGGAGGAGACAAAAAGGCAAAAAAAAAAAAATCAGCATTTCTATTGAGTTTTTTTTACTGCACTTTTCCTTGTGTTCTCATAAAGACCTCAGAGATGGCTAATTACATGAGAAGCTGAGCTGTAAGTTTTAAAAATAAGCATGGTTCTAACCCTGAAGGACTCCTGAAGGTCTAGCACCCAAGAACCCCCAAAACCACAAAGCAACCTTTGGGACATCTTCCTGATTTCTTGAGTATTCTTTGCAATTTTTCATTTCTCAAGGTCAGCATTTTTTTTATCAGTGACAGTATTTTACATTTTCCATAATGACCTGGTTTTGTCTAGATCTTCCACTTTTCAATATTTGCCTTTATTACTGCCCTTACATAAACCTAAATGTAAGGCAAATGCAACTCTCAACCACCTATACTTTTACTAGAGTAGAAATAAGTAATATTGATGGTATTTTTTAAAATTAATTAAATTCACACTCTCCCTGTTCACAATATCCCACTTTCCAAAAACCCTATATCTAGTTCTGCAGCCTTTTTTTCCAAGGCTAAGTTTATATGCTTTTTTCATAGCATACCATACTGCTAGCTTCCTCTCTAGGCATGTTGCTCTTCCTTTCTCAGTACAGCCAAAAGGACCTTGTGGATAGTGGGAAAGATTCTACATGGCTTTAAGAGCACACAGTTTTAAGGACACAATGACCTCAAAAAACCAGCTCTGGAATGTCCCAAACACATACAAACAGAAATACAGATAAGTTGAGAGATACTAAGTCAACCTCAGCTACTGCAATTAAATATAGGAGGAATGGGTCAAAGTAATTATTTTCTTGATGCACACCCCTACAACCACCTCAGAAATCACAATTCACAAATTTACCATAGTATTAATGTTCACAGGCATTTGCCAACAACTACTTGTCTAGTTTAAAGACAAGAACTCGAGACTGGATTTTCCCACGCAAGCATTTACCATTTTATAAATGATTCATCACCTCCCCTAAACAAAAATAAAAATAATCAAATCAAGTCTTGTGAGACATTTTACATGGCTTCACTTTTACAGTGATTCTATGATTTCAAACTCATGCAGGACTTCTTTTATCTTTTTTCTAAAAATCTTATCTATTATATCTCAGCAACATCTAGCTGGAGACTGAAAGTACAGACACACTTAAATAGTCTTACTGTGAACACAGTACTTTAAAAATGCTTTTGTGTGACAGTGCACACAGGAAAATGTATACTCAGACTGCATGTCACTCAGTGAACTAGACTAAAGTTCAGGCACAAAAATATTCCACACCTAACAAATATATGAGAGGTAGGAGCGAGCAAAATTCTGAGCTATTCAACATGTTATTCTAACAAAATGAGGCACAAAACTCCCAAGTTAGAGTGAAAGGTGACTAAATATTACCATTGAAGAGATTCGAACCATATTTGTTCCATTTTTTCTGAGAAACAGGTATGAGTGGGTCCCATGTAAGAAGTAATACAGAAAAAATATCAAATCTGGATGTTCTCCAAATGGTGTGAGATCAAACATATTTGACAGGAACAAATTCATATACAGGTTTCAGCACATGTATATACCATATACTGTAGTTTTGTCACTACATGATCAATACCACCTCTAGGAATTTTTTTTATAACTGCCTTGTGACAAAACATACTGACACATGTTAAGACAGAGTTCCTCATGAAAATCCTTAACAGATTTCTAAGTGCTATTTCAAATACCTGGTACCTGGTACTTGTTTTGGAAAGAGACTGAAGTGGTCAAAAGTTGTTTGAGTGCTCCAACAAGGAAAATTATTTCATCTAGCAGTTACTCTGAGGGGTTTTTGTCTTTTTGTCAGTTGGAGCACCTTCCATAAAACACTGCCAAACTTGTGTACCTAGAGAAGAAATCTTCACAGGCAAAGCACCAGCTGTTTGTAGGTCACAGAATCATAGATCATAGAATGGTTTGTGTTGGAAAGGATCTTAAAGATCTTCGCAAGGGCAGGAAGACCTTCCACTAGATCAGGTTGCTCAAAGCCCAATCCAACCTGGCCTTGAACACTCCCAGGGATGGGGCATCCACAGCTTCTCTGGGCAACCTCTTCCAGTGCCTCACCACCCTCTGACTTAAAGAACTTCCTCTTTTAAACTTACCCTCTTTCTGTTTAAAAGCATTACTCCTCATCATCTATCACTACACTGCCTGATAAAGAGTCCCTCCTCATCTTTGCTGTAGGCCTTAAGTACTGGAAGACTGTGGTCTCCCTGGAGCCTTCATTTCATTAGGCTAAACAATCCAAACTCCCTCAGCCTGTGTTCATAGGGGAGGTGCTTCAGCCCTCTGACCACCTCCATGGAGTCAGCACGGCTTCATTAAGGGGAAGTCATCGTTGATCAGCCTTCTCTGATGAAATTACTGCCGTGGCTCAAGGGAAAGTGGTAGACATTTTCTTCCTGGATTTCAGTATGGCCTTTGATGCTGTCTTGGATAACACCCTCATAGACAAGCTGTTGCTGTAGGGGCTAGATGAGCAGTTAAGTGGATTGAAAACTGCCTGCATAGGTGGGCATTGACAGTGCTGATGAGCAATGCAAGGTTTAGTCGGAGGCCAGTAACTAGTGGTTTACCCCACGGCTCCATATTGGGTCCAGTACTTTATAACATGTTAATCAATGATCTGGGAGGATGATCAGGCAGAGTGTATCCTCAGTGAGTTTGTCAATGACACAAAACTGAGGCTGAGGAAGCTGTGCAGCCTGGCAAAGAAGGCTCAGAGGGAGCTCGTCAATGTGTATATATACAAGAAGGGTGCCAGGCTCTTTCCAGTGGTGCCCCATAACAGGACAAGAGGTGATTTGCACAAACTGAAACTCAGGAGGTTACCTCTGAATATCAGGAACACTGTGAGGGTGACTAAGAACTACCACAGATTGACAAGGGAGACTGTGGAAATTCTACCCCTGGTGAATTCAAGCAATTGGGCAAATTGCTCTAGGTGTCCCTCTTTAAATAACGGAGTTGGACTAGATGATCTCCTTAGCTCCCTTCCACCGTAAACCACCCTGTGATTCTACAAATACTAAAACATTAAAATTGGTTCAATCATTTGTACTTTATGAGACACTAAATGTCTTCAAAGGCAGGGAACAGTTCCAGTTTGATTTCCCTTGTAGTGACATGTAATGCAAATTCCCTTCTCAGTTATTCAGCAAGATCCTTTAATTCTCTAAAAGGCTCCCCTTTGCCCTCCTGGTAGTTTGCCAGATGTGCTAAGTCTCCTGAAAGCTTCCTGTTTCTGACTTTGGTTTTTAAGAACTTCTTTAGCTATTTGCCCTTGTAATTTCCTTTGTCCACGCTGCCTGATACAGTTTACAGTACTGTAACCTTTATGCTAGGTATCAACAGCAGAAGCAGATGAGGGATTTACTCTGCCTATCTGGTGGGCCAAGTTTTCTGGTTCCAAGAGTTTTCTAATATAAACATTTAAAAAATTACAAGGCAGCAGCTTCTGCACCTTTTTTAAAGAGTCTCGCTGTATACTTAAAGGTCTCTCCAAAGAAATTATATAAGTGACAAAAAACAGCCTTTCAAAGCAAAAACACATAAAGGCCAAGTGCTGACTTGTTTAGCCTTGCCAAAAGAAGACTGAGGGACACAAGGGGGAGCAGATCTCTTGCCATGAATATCTCAAAAAGAGAACAGTTATTCATACTAAGAGAATACTGTCATAATAACAACTGCATATAAACTAGTTGTGAATATATCTAGGATGAATACTGAAAGCAGATTTTCTTCCACTGGAGCAAAGAGACTCCAGAGCAGCCTTAAAATGCACCCAAGAGCAGCCCATGTACACAATGGCATCCAGGTTCAAGGACAAGGGGTTAACAGGAGAGACTGAACCCTTGACACAGAAGATCCATTTTACTATTGCATCCTTGTCATCTGTTCCACATTATAATTCATTTTAATAAAAGATGAATACTTTTCATGAATAACTGTCACTTTACACCCATGCATAAACCTCACAATGGCCTGCAGTGATGAATGACAGTCAAGTACAACAAATGAAAAATTCCTGCCAGTGTATGCCTCATAAAAAAGGCATCGGCATGACATACCAGAGTTTATCAGTCTCGGAAATAATCCTGATAAAGCTTGTAAATAACTGAACCTTTGCTGTGTGCCTGACGCACTGATTTTGTACCTATTTCAGCCAGGGGTTAAATTTCTCATGCCCCCTGGAAGGTTTTCCTTAAAAAGCTTAAAAAGGTTTTCCTTTACGCGCTGTGGAGGCACAGTTAAATGGGTACAGTATCTCAGAAGATGGTATCATATTCTTCCTTCTTACACTGAATTATGCAGTGCAGGCAACAGATACTTTTATACCATTATAACCACAAATTAACTAGGAAAATAATATGCTTTAAATGTCTTGAACTACTCACACAGGTTCATGTGAAGTCCTTGAGAGAAATCTCAAATGTTTCTTAAAACTGAACCCAAGCACCCAAATTATTCTTAATTCATGAAGAAGGCTTTGCTTATTAGCTGATTACAAATGCCAGATGGCAACTTCATTCAGAACAGACTGCCCTGTGACAATTGTGTGGTGGATTTTCACATTTGTAGTTTTATTATAATTTGAAAGAGGTGGTATCTGAAGAGCAGAGAAAATGACTATACAAAGAATTTATAGACTGAAGACCTTTAGATGCTTCTTTACAGTTTCAAGAAAAAAGTGAAAATTTTCACTAGTAGGAAAAACCAAGAAAGAAACATTAAATATTGGATACAGTGAAACCATTTAATTAAAAACACGGCTTTTAGCATTTTTGTAGTTTAACACTGTATGATTATAATACTATATTTACTAACCACATTAACAGGAGTCTGGCTAAATATATGCATCAACTTGCTGCCATTAGTTATGAAATTGCATATACACATTTACCAGAAATCTTGAAAGAAAGTGCTATATGAAGAATAGTCTTGTATTTGCCATGAACATATAAGTTTCATTAATATTTTTCTACACAGACTACATAATGGTACATACTGAACTACCTTGCTTTGTGCATCTTTTAATTCATTAAAAAGCAAATGCACATAGCAATATACCATCCAAAGGAATGCAAAATAGAAAATCTCCCTTAGAAACAGGGTAACTTCTTTTTGCCCACTTAGCAAGTAGAGCTAAACTCCCAGAAAATATCACCAGGAGTGTCAGCATGCAATCCCTCATGCTTTGGAATTCAGCAGACCTTGAGAAAGCATAAGGAATAAAAAATAAGGTCCTAAATGGAAATGACAATACACAGGAAAAAAAAGACATTTTTTTTTCAGCCCGAAGGCCAACAGAGTGTCTAATAAAACACACTAACATTTATTATCTATAGAAGTGGAAAAATATAGTAAAAAAATCCTCCTCATTTCAATGCTCACAACACACCAGATTAACATCTAATTGAGACTCAAGTCTACTTGAGATGTCAGCTGAAGAAATTCTCTGGGCTTCCACTGGATGATGAGATTACGCAATTGGAATCTTTGTACACCAGAAGAATCTTAAAAGAAAACTTGTTCTCACATTTCATAAAAGGAGCAAAGCTGCTAGAAGTAAGAACTGCAATCTTTTTTTGGATGGTACATAAACACTGTTTAGGTAGTATACCTCTGTGCCAAAAGAACAGAATTATATGTTACAAATCAGTAGTACTTGCCTTTGTTGCTTCAATGGTAGCTACCGCACTTTGGATTGCTTCACCCTTCTACAGATACCTAATGCCCACTCCTACTAATAAACCACTTTCTCGTCCAACTACATTAAAATTCAGTAATTTCCTCTCTCTCTTCCTCACCACCTTCCTTTTAAAAAGCATAAAGTTATTTACACAAAATTGATAGTTACACAAATAATTTGGTAACACTTCAGCTGTGGTCACTGAATAAGGTTTAACATGGTCCTAATACTTCAGGAAATACAAAGAGAGCTGTTAAAAAAACTCCGTATTTTATACAGGACAAATGTAGTTCAAATTGGTGGATAAAAGGATTAAAATCTACAAGTGGGCAAAGTGGCTCATGTATCAACATGCAAAATACAGCATGTTATTTTATTCCTCAGGTTATTAATATAATGTTGACAGCCACACATGAAAGAAATAGAAGCAATGAAATTTTTCAGCACTTGCCACACTGAAGTTGCATAATAACCATCAGTTCTCATACAGGGGGTCTAGTACAGCTCTTTTTGAGTGAATGCAAGCTACGCAGTAGATCTCAGTGGCTTACTTTCCTTGTGCAGGCTTCCACTGTAACCTACTGCATCAATTTTCTGTAAAGCTAAACAGCACTTCCTTATGCATTTCAAATATCGATGTGTTAAAATAAAGAGATATGTACAAGTGTGATGGATGTAGAAATCACGACATAAATGCTCTCAAGAAACGGGACAGACTAACAAAATAAATTCCATTCACTTTCAAATTCCCTAACTCGAGGAATAACAAACCAAATACAGTTCCTACAGATTTAAAAAAAAAAAGTAAAAAAATCCTCAAAACTCTAGAAAAATAATGGGGTAAAAGAATCCATACATATAATTACATATTATGTAGGGGGATAAAACAGTATTGCAGAGGCAGAAAATGGTGTCTTGTCACCATAAGACAAAAGACAAAATACCAGACTACCGTCTCCAGCAAGGCACAGACTATACACACATTTACTTACACAAAATAGTGCTAAGGAGGCAAAGCTCAACAATGGTCTAGTTTAAGAATTATCTTTATGGCACACCAAGATCTGAGATCCACTACACAATTTGTCACAGATAAAAATGTATAAATTATACAATCTTCCTCTTTGCGTTTCCCTCATTTTTATCCTGTAATTACTAAAATGCTAATCTTCCCTGCTTAGTTCTCAGTACAAAAAAAATACAAAAACCCCCTAGTTACAGAACAGATTTTCACACCTTTTTTTTTGTTCTGCCACTTCTGCTCTGTTGAAAAACTTTCAAACTAAAACAGCTCAGCCATCTTAACACTAAATACAGAGCAATCTTCCTGAATATTCCACACTGCCACTCCTTTCTTACCAGAAATCAACTTGCACAAACCTTCTCTTCATATACATCTTCCCCTTTCTCCATTCAGTTCTCATCACTGATCACAAAGACATAAGGAAGAGCAAGTAGTCTTCCTAAGATGATCATTTTCCTAAAAGCATGTTTACAAGGCCTACAACTACCATTGATGCAACCATGGCAAGTGCCTCTGTGGAGATTTTACAAAACAATTTCTGAACAAAAAAGTAGCGCAATCTAGTAAGTATTTCTGCTCCAATAAATTATGAGAAACAGCATGTGAAGATATATTAGAAACCCATCAGGAGAAAAGTTCTTCATTTATGCTTCATTCAGGTAACGGCTACGCGGGTTTGGGTGGCACCCAGCTTCTTTTGTTTTGTCCTCTGATATAAAAACAAAGGAATAATGCTTTGTGAGGCATCCTGAAATAAAAGCCTGAGCTCTCGCAAATACAATACACAGATCGTCCTCTGCTTTCCTTATTGGGAATGACAATATTCAGATATTGTTGCTGAATAGCCTTTCTCCCTCTCACAGTGATTTCCTTTGGTGAAGTCACCAAAGAGCTCTGAATCAAGGATGGAAAGGCATCAGATCTTCTTCTGGGATCCAATCATGACCTTTGATACAAAGTTCACAATGGCACTGGCAGGTTGTTCTGGATCATGTTCTGCAAAGAGGTGGCATACGTTGTCTGTGGCACTTCCTTGCTTCCTGGCAATGAACCCAAACACTCTGGAAGGGCAGCAATCACAGTTATGTCAGAGAACTGACAGACAGGCATTGCCTCATTTCATAAAACAGAAAAGATACTGCAGAAACCAAGCACGCAAAGCAGACTTCTCTTCTGATGGACAAGGTTCCATGTGATAGCTAAACACGGTGGTCCAGATGGACCAGCAAGCTCAGAAGAGAATCAGGAAAGGAGACTGTCCCCTTCCTTCTACTCTGTTTATATGGCATCCTGTACTGTTTTGATGTCAGAGACATGCTGCTGACCCTGGAGATATATTTAATCTGATTCAATACTGCTGTTCTCTTACCTACTTTGGGGGGCTTGTGGTGTGGTGTGTCAGGCACTGCCCAAAGAGAGGTTTTTGAGGGCCACACATCTTGGTGGACAGAGTATTGGAAAAAGGATTGACGCCTTCTATTTGTGTTCCCTTCCAGAAACACAAATGCTGAGCCTCTCTGTTTTAAGTTATTTCTTTTGATTAATGACAACAATGTTTGCCTTCAACAGAAAACACTTTGCAATCTACAGGTAATAATGTATTTATGCCACACACTAATATTACTAGGAGTGTTTTCATCAATGTAGCAGGGGACAGATTTTTTTTAAAGCACTCAGTCTAAGTGAGAAAAGCTTGTGTTAAGTCTTGCTGGACAGGTGAAACACAAAACTGAGAGGCAAATAGCTCTAGCATCTGAAACCATAGTCAAATCACAGACCTGCAATCTAAATAAATCATGCTAGCTCTGGCTCCAGACATCCCACCACCACCAATTACATAATTAGGCCTCAACTTGCAAAGGTGTAGATGAAGTAACCAAAGTCTAATTACAGAGGGCTGAGAGACTTTTGTCTCTGAACAGCTGCTTTCCCTTCCGCATCTCAGACAAAAGTAATTTACAACACCACTGATCACTTTAATGATATTCCTAAAACATTCAGTTAAAAGAGACTCCACTTACTTTGCAGAAAGGCCATCTTTCATCCATCTTGTCCATCAAGAAAGCAGTAAAAAATAATAGAATGGAGAAACAGAAATGAAACCTAAGTTAGTTTTGGTTTGTTTACTGGGGTTTTTTGGTAGATCAACAATACAAATAACATATTAAAAATACTACTTGTCATACTTACTTTCTGTCCTGTGGATCCAAAGCACAGAAAATAACAGTGTTGACTGAATAATGTCGCCGGAAAAAGAGTCTGGATAGGAAGAAATAGAACAAATTTCAGAAACAGTAAAGATGCTTAGAATTCTAAACAATAAACAAATCTGAAAAATAAATTATATTTACTCCTAATTTAATAAAGACAATATATTCCCTTTGCCATCTCTGAATGACTTTGAAAGCCACCTGAACTGCTCCAACCAAATAAATACGTATATAAAATACTAACATCAAGTTTCTGAACCGAAGGAAAACTGACTCTCAAGCTAAGAAAAAGGACTAGGAGTATGAAATGTATTTTTTCTAAAAACTGGCCATTTAGTTACTATTTTAGTGGGAGAGAAAACTTTGTGGAAGTTGTGAAAAATTTGATCATACTACGTTAAAAAATATTCACGCTCCTAGGCATTACAATTAAATGTTCTGTGATCTGCTACAAATCATTGCAAACCCCATGGAATTAAGAAGTCTGGCACTCCTTTTTTTTAACCTACAATGAATTCCTGTTGTCCTTCCTTTGTTATTGTCATTTTTCTAATTGAAAGAGTTTGTGGTAGCCTAACTAGCACTTAGAACAAAGTATAAATTGACTTTTTATCATAGTTTTTTACAGGCTATCCAAAACACTGTTTCAGATCCTGGAGATACACATCATCTGCTTAAGTCAGCTCTGTTCAGTGATACTGGTGAAAGACATCATAAAGATAAATTATTTCACTGAACAAGTTCAATATCAAATGCTAGCAAAGCCATTACTTTACCTTTTTGTAAGAAATAACAATAAAAAATGTCATATCAAAGTGACCTTCCAGATTTAAAACATGCCATGTGGAAATAAAGCCCACAGCTTAAAAGATATATTTTCCTGCACTGCAGCCATCTTACACAGTCACCATTATTCCTATAATCCTAGTATCCTCTGAGACAGAGACTGCAAAACGTAACTAGGAACGTCAAATCAACAGTGGCCAACACCTGACGGGGACAGGGTCAGATATTCTCGTCCCATCCTTCTTTTGCTTACTTTCTTTGATTATCTGTCAGTGTGATTCCCTGAGCAGACACCTTGAAATGGACAATGGTTGAGATAGGAGAAGGATCTTGCATCAGGGTCATGCTCAAGGCTTTCTGTACTGCCTGGTACCCTGTGAGGGACTCCATCTCCACTGAATTCAGGTACCAAACGTTACAAGCTGCAATGGAAGAGAGAAAAGACTTTGAGAGGTCATAGGCCTTTTGCTCTCCCTTTGGTTTTAATACCTTTATATCAAAGCCAACGACTATATTTATCTATTACCCATAGATACCCTGAAATTTAAATAAATACAAGACAGCACCAGAGAGTACACTTGTAGGTAGTACTGGAGCAAAGGTATTCCTGAGAGGAAAGAATAGGGATATTTTGCTTTTAGTTCAAATACATCAGCCAGTAAGAAAATACACATTTGCAGCATACATTCACATGTTCTACAGTTTCAAATGGTATTTGAACTATATTCAAAGGAAGCAATTCATTTGATTGGCACGACGACAAGAACGTTTTCACACCAAGAAGAACTGAGGGTTATTGAAAAGCTCATTTCTCATTAATTCCATAGTGTTCTGCATGTTTAATGATTTCAGGACAAATAAAACAATTTCCACACTGACAAAAATTACTGACATATATTTTCAGGCCTTTTCTTTACTTCAGCATGCACTTACTTCTAAAAGTACTCTTCCTCTTCTAGAGGTATTAGCAACTTCTGAAATCTCTCTATAAAATAGATGATCATTGCTTTCTAAGGCTACCAGTTACTTTTTTCACATGGTTTCGTACCAATCTGTGGTGAGCACTAGGAAAATATGTATTAATATTATATAGCTCTACATAGTAGTACTGTACTACTGTATAATACTACAAAGTACAGTGCCATCTACAGTATAAACTATTATTATTACATAGTATTAATAGAATTATTCACATGCTTACTATGGGACTGTGGTATAAACTCGAATTTACAAACAAATTAAGAACAAGCAAGAATGATTATGCACATCCATAGCTAAACACTAGTACCAAGAGATTTTGTGTTTGGTAAAAACATTTGTGTAGGTATCCAGGATAAAATTTACAACTCTGTCAGTTGACACATACAAACTACTATGATTATATTTCATTTGTTTAGCAGTTTCGTTTGGTTTGTCAATGTTACTATGAAAGCAAAGATTAAATTAAATATAACAGTTGCTCTTTTTATATGGCTATTCTGTAATCTGTCTTAAGCTTTCTCCTATGACTATTTACATAAAATTATACAGTTGGACACTGGCTAACTCAAAACAACCAACAGTTAAAAACTGCATAAGCCTGATTCCAGCATAATGATCAGCCCAGTAATTTCAAGCTCTGGAGTCTATCAGTGAAAGAAGGGATCCTGAAATTTCATTTATTTGATTTGCAAGTGTAAAATTTCAAAAATGTATTTGTGCATTGCTGTGAAAGTTTCAATAACTTTGCTTGACTCAATTACAATTCATGCACAGAGGGATTTAAGATGACGAGTAGCAACACAAAACTGTAATGAACGTTCCAAACCATAAGCTCTCTTCTTCTCACCTCATTACTGTGTATGGTTGCTACAGATCTAAAGCTCTTCACTATCCTGTGAGTCTTTCCCAGAACAGGAAGCTTCCCTTCTTTCACAGCCACACAAATCAGAGTCCCTTCCTCTTCTGCCACACAGTGCATTGCTGTCAACAGATTGTTTTCAGGTTTTGTTGCTAAATGAAATTTCTAAGCATTTTATCTAGATTGCCCTCAAAGTGATAGTTCAAACACCAGTTACCAAATACAGTAGATTTCTTTGCTTCTGTAGCACAAAAATAATAAATGAAACCTTTTACTAAAGTGTTGCAAAGTGAAAACATGTCAGCTTAAAAAGGAGAGGAAAGGTAATGAGAAACACTGAAAGATTTCTCATTTAGGAACATCATGCACGGTCTGACAAGGTATCAATAACAGCAATCCCAGAGAAACCATACTCCAAGCTAGAACAAAAGGAAGACCTTTCGTTCAATGCAGCTGCCCTGCAATGTCACTGCTCTCATCTTTCACAGGTGACATTTCGGAGCACGTCTGTGTCACCAGCAACAGCTTAACAATGCTGCTTTTAGACTGGGAATGTCCTTTGTCCAGAATGCTTAGTTTCTTGACTGTGTCAGTGTAAAGAGAAGTTAAGAAATGCAATTTATTTGGGCAGAAAATTTTGTTGCTGAACAGGAAAGTTAATAAAGCAAGGTGTATTCTACTAGGGAAAAGCCTCTTATTTGTATGGTTTCTAGTCTTTAACTGTCAGTGTCTAAGAAGCAAAGGATTTCTAGTCAGCTTCAGCACTTAGACATGAACTAGAAATGCTCATTAGGTTTTTCAGGCAGCTATACAAAATAACCATTCTAGGAAAACACACCATTTTTTGCTTGTGGAGTGAGAGAAGTGTGGGTAAAGAAGGGCAGCGCGAAAGTGTTTCTGCTTTAAAGTTTCTTTGAAAGGACTCAGTTTACATGTTTTGAGTCTGCACTTCAATGTTGAACTCCACAATTTGAATGTTTCTGTGACTGGAAAGCGACCCCTGATGTATCAAGGTGAAAAAAAAAAAACCTCTGAGAACCTCTCATAGCTAATTTATCTATTTGGGTTCCAAATCCTTGTTTAAAAACAACAAAAACAACAAAACATGTTAAAAACGAACGTACTAAGTACCCTAATGATCCATGACATGACAGATCCCATAAAGAGTTATCTGACTACTGCCCCAGCTGAATTACTTCTTTTTCTTTGAAAAGCATTGTCTGAGCAAGGAGCAACCAACATTTCTTGAAAGACAATACATGCCCCTTTTGATGGCTTTTCTAGAAGTTCTACAAAAAATTTATTCTCCTGGTTTTTTTCCCTGTTGGCCGCAACAAACACCAACCAGTGAGCCAGCACATGCTCACTCGCAGCACAGCCTCACAAAGGTTTGCCACTGCCTTAGCCACACATGCCTGCTCAATTACAGCACTCAAGTGGTGCTTCACCTTTTAAAGTCGAAGCAGATTGCTGCACAAGCAAGGAGCAACACTCTCTCCAGAGCTGGCCAGCTTGACAACTGCCCCTTCAGAAGTGCTCTAAAATGCATGAGGGCAATGAGGCAGTGTTCTTAGAAAGGCATGTTTCACCCCAACACTCACTTGTGGATCCAGTGGTAGGCTGAACTCCAAAGAAAGTGGCAAATGTAGTGTATTCCCATGCTCTAATGGCACTAATTGGGTGGCTTCTGGGGAGAATTCACAGCAACCTGAAAACCAAGGACCAAGGGAGGGCATGGGCAGGATCCCCTGGGCATGCCCACTGTACAGCAGAGTAACACAGTGGCTGCATTTCCACTAAGGACAACCTTAAGATTATGCAGGAGTACTCAGAGCATTGCCCAATACAGTGAGTTAGGATGCCACCACACTTTTTCAGAGAGGCTGTTTAACTAGCTCTCTGGATCAGCTGCACACTAACAAAGCCGATAAGAAGCAGAACACACTTCTACACAGCTGCTGCAAACACCCCACATTTGAGAGCCATACAGATGGTAACAATGCATAGCATCACATCATTTGGAGGTACTCTGGTCATGGTTCTTCTCTCACATCAAATAAGCTTATGGTAACACAAGTCAACTTGCCAGAATGGGTGCTGCATTATGCACGAGAATCCATAAAAACATCCAATGGAAAAGACGACATTTCCTAGTAACATGCAGCACCAAGTGAAGTACAGGGAATTGTTATTTAAATTTTTTTTTCAGATCAATGCAACAGTAAGCATTTTGCAGTGGTATTGTTAACCCCTATGATGAGAACTTAACCCTAACTGAACACCTTCCTTAGTTGGCTTTTGCAGACCTCACACATAGTTCTTGAACCTCTGCAACCACAGGTTGAATATATCCTCTCAAAATTTATCAGTTATGAAAGCAATGTCCTGCTTAAAAATTGCCGTGCTTGAAGAAACCTATGTATACCTCATATTCTCACAAGACACAGGACTGGAAACCAAATACAGGGTTGTAGAACTTACAAGCTGGTTGCAAAAAAACAGGAAGAACATGGTACATATCTTCACAGTGCCCTTTACACTTCTACCCAGCGCTCTAAATTTAACTGCTACCTTTACATATCCTTCAATCCAGTCTAAGATTCAGCTTCTGCCAACCTGTAAGATGCAAACTTTGGTAACAGTCAAATATAAGGTTAAAAGTTTAACAGACCTGCACCCTGCTTGAGAAGCTCCGCAGCTGAGTTTGCAGCAGTTTGTGGAGAAGTTTCTATTATCTCCTCCAAGGGATCTGCAAACAGAAAACACTGTCCATGTCTTGTATGGACTTGAATCAACAAATGAAAGTCCACAGTCAAGTATGAGCTTAGCATTTGTAACTGTGATCTCATCTACTGGACAACTCTTGGCCAGAAACATGAAACAACCTTTTATCTGCAATTATAATCATTTATGTAGGTTTTGTGCTGCACCGGGTTTTTTTGCCTCAAGCATTGCAAGCGGGATGCTTAACCTTTATTTCCTGACAATAGAAGACATACCATAGGCATATGCTGCAGGGACTCACATGATGAGACATTAAGACAATACTTATAGCTATATTCCCTCACTGCAACCTGAGAAAATTTTAAATAGTGTGATTTTAATGATCTCATTTGATTTGTGTAACTTACACTAATTTATACAGAAAGACTTTGTGTTACCATGATTTTGACTCAGAGGACGACAACACAACTTTCTTCTTAAGTTGAGAAAAAACATCTAAACCATTAAGACAGCAGTGGAACGTTTGCCTCCCAATTGTTTGTTAAAAGTAGTAAGAAAACTGTCCACCAGCATGCTATTTCAGGTATATAAATGCATGTAAAAAGATCTCACTTGCTGCTGCATTTAGCATGAGGTATGCTGTCTTTGAAGATAATCAAATGAGGGAGAGAGCCATAATACAGTTTGTGACACAATTCACATGTCTAGAATTACAGTTATCCCAACATTTTAAATACTCCAGGCACTGTATCCTGTTATTAACCACAGAAGATCATCTTAAAATGCATGATCAAATCAGATTAATAAATACAAAATAAAATTTCACTGTGGTATGTTTATTCAAGACAAGGCAAAAGCTTCAGTCCTGCACCTCTGGAGGAATAGAGTAAGTTTTCCATCTTCAGTGAGGGGGATAAAGAGAACAAGCCCACCTCCATACTGCTTTGCCATATAAATGCATGAGGTATTTTGGCACATCTACCACAGCATATTTTTGTGCTAAAATGGTTTCATTAATGTATTCACATAAATCGAATGCTATTTTTGTACATTAGCATACGGTTTGTAACAGAAGTTTAAAGGGTTCAGTCAAAAACCACAAGAACATTTAATATTGCAATAATGTGTCTGGGGTTAACTTCATGTGGGAGAATATCAGGCAACTTAATTACTGGAAAAGCATGAGCATTTTGCTTTTGTCTTAGAGTGGTTTATGAAATCAGTATAACCAAAATTAGAAACATAATCCCATGAAGCAACATAGGCTTTTTGATAATTAACTTAAACAAATTCGAACCTGTGCAAATTGCTGCAGTCTTCCTGCCAGTGTTGCACTCAGGGCACTATCTGCTCTCTATCTACTTGTCCTTTTGCTATCTAGGCCTGAATGAGTGGTTAAACGTAACCATACACTGGCATAATGTCACGTCTGAGAAGTACATTTGTCTTCCTACATGGTAAATTACTGCATGGATTTCCATGATGCATATATGTTTATGACTGGAATATCACGGTACCAGCACGCTCACAACCACACTTTGGACAAGGGTCATCACCAATACTGAAGAATCTCTTTTACAACACAGCTTCCTCCTTGGTGCATTTTTGCTTAGATCTCAACTTGTGACACATTCACCTGCCTTCAGACACTGACACTTTGAAGCAAAACTTGGCTGGAAGCATCTCTTCTGTACTTCAACAAGCATACCTCTGTCTGGGATGAGGAGCTTGCAGGGCAATGCCAGTGGAGTGATGGAATGCTGATACACCAGAGCTGTCAAACTCCCTATGGTCAGAAAAGTAACAAGACACGCACAGTTAACTTCATGGACAACAAGAACGCATAAGTTATGTCTGCTCTCAAGTATTTTATAGACTAAGGGCCCCTTCTGCTTCCCTTTAAAAATTTCTTGGGACCTACGCCAAGATCTTCTTGAACTCATTAATCACAATCATATGCTTCCTTTCCCTCTTAAATACACTGCTTAGATCCTAACCTAAATGTCTGTGCTTCAAATGGAGAAAGAACAAAAATGACAAAATCAACAGCATATAGAAGTCAGTAAATTCTTTTCAATGCTCTTAACTTCTGCTACATTAAATGTAGTAAAATCTTACAAAGGTGGTAAGAGCACAAGAGGTCACTTGTGCTACCTGATGAGGTAAAAAAGAGCAAGTTCTACCTCTTAGCCACCTAGTCTTCATCATCTAGTGTTCTGTCTACATGCACCTCTATTTTGTACTTCTAAAAGTATAAAAGATGGTCCAGGTAAAACCTCTTCCATTCAATGCAGCAATGATGTACGTAGCATTCTCTGTTAAATGATTCTTCTTTTCTATTCAAAGTCACTCTTGCAATTTGGTCTTGGCTTAACTGAAGTAATTAAACATTAGTTATCTTTGATATTAGCACATGAGACTATACTCTGAGGAGCAAGAGGAAGGCACAGTATTCATCAATCTGTTTGTACAAAAAGCTATCCTTCAATCCCATTTACTAACAAGCAGCAAACATTCTAACCATGTGCTGGAGAAAAACCCCAGTTCAACCATAACAAACCTCACTTTTACCGTCCATCAAAATTTTCTTTGAAATGTAAAGATTCTAGCTCTACAAGGGTCTTACAGAAATGTTAAGACCCAGTTCTACAAGGGTCTTACAGAAATGCAAAAACTGATTGATGCTGTTAGTCCTTCACTGTCTTACCCATAAACATGTGTAATAGTACCTGTTCACCTACTTTGTGAAGCAGTTTTGAGGCTGTGTCCTGGGTTACAATGTGGAGTGTAATCAAGTTATGTATTCACACTGTTAACGGTGGGTCGTTTGCAGCAGCTGCCCAGTGCGCACCCAACCCCTCAGACTGCAAGCTGGGAGTTAGATAAGGGAAAAGAGGCAAACCCTGCCAGGCAGTGTTTCCTGGTCTTCTCAATTAACTCAGCCATGGTAACTACACCCATCCTGAGGGGGTCGTCTCTGCTTGGGGGCCATCCTGGACTCAATGGCCCTAGCAAGAATGGACAACTGCAATGACTCAAGAGTATTACATCATTCCACTGTGAAACTCCCCATCCTGAGGGAGGTACCACCAGAACCTGATTGTATATAATCTGGGGTTTTGGGGACTTGGGACAGCACCACCATTGCTCAACAAACCCAGAGGAAGACCAGACCTTCCACAGGACCACCACTTTCAACAATACTGCAATCATCACTTCAAAAGGACTGCAACCACTGCTTAATCAGACTATGACCACCACCCTGACCAACAGGATGCGAGGCTGTACCCTTGACTTTGTGGGTTTAAGCCAATTTTTCTGTATCGCTGCACTTACTGTAATCTTTTTTATTAAACTGTAACTCTGACCTGCTCTCAAGGTATTTGTGTGGGGTTCATCTCTCATTGTGGTTTATTTTCAAACCGGCACAGGCTGTACACAATGAAAGACTAGGAGATGTTCAAACTAAATGACTAATAGGGCTACATAAGTGCCTAAACAGGTGCTTCAAGATTGAGGTAAGAATGGACTAAAAATTCTGATTTAAGATACGTCTCATGCCAAACACTGATAAACTTCAATCCACCTTTATTTTAAATACGACTTTTATTTTACGTCTGTTAATTTTATGGTAGATGACCCTTCCACAGGTGTATGTGGTGTATGTGACAAGGCCTGTAACGGGGGTGGGAGGGCTGCAGGATGACCTCTGGGCAGAGTCCAGGGGCTTTTCATGCCAAACACAACCCGTTCCAGCAGACCCACTACAGGGCACTTATAGAAAAACGGTTGGGTGAGACACAGTGGAGGGAATGCCATGGACAGAGGAGGAGAAGGAGATGCTCTGGGTATCCAAGTTGCCATCCCCACCCTGTAGCCTCCGGAGGACCTCACACTGGAATAGATGAGACTTTTTCTGTGGTCGACAGAGAGTACATGCTGAAACAGATTTTTTTCCTGCAGGATGGCAGCCTATGGGGAAAGCCCACATCCCAGGAAGGAAAAACTGGGAGAGGGATCAAGCAGCAGAGGAACTGTTCTGTAATGACCATATGCCCTCACACCCACTGCAGTGGGTGTGAGAAGTCTGGGAGGAAGCAGTGAAATTAAGCTTGGAAAAGGGGAAGAAAAAGTGTTATTTAATACTTTGTCTCTGTTTCCCATGTTGAGGAAAATTCCCTGTCTGACCATCCAGAAGCCACTCTGGCAGTCACTCTTGCACCACCTGAGCTGGTACTCAAAGCCCCTTCACGGCTACACACCCCACACTTACAGTCAGATGCTTCCTCACTAGCTAAACCCCAGGTTTCCCTTACCACAGTCTCAGATGTCCAGATCCTTAAAATAATTTTATTTTGATGCAACAACTTAAAAGCAAAAATAAAAGCATAAACTGGGTGCCTCTGAGGAGGGCAGAAAAGTCTGTGGGTTGTTGGCTGCTGCTGCGTCTCTTGAGTGTCTGGTCACCTGGCCACAGAGGCCCCTGGGCACTTTGTTATGCAAAGGGTCAGCAGGTCATAGCCTCTTACCTGGGACACCCATAGATGAATCTGCAGTTTGCACTTCCAGCTTGCAAACCCAGATACCTGCACTGAATGTATCCCTCAACATCTGACTAGCTGAGTATTGATTTTAATTGGAAAAACATTGAAATAATTTTCCCCAAGTTGAGTCTCTTTTGCCCTGTAACTGGTTAGCATCTCCCTGTTTTCATCTCAACCCATAAGCTTTCTCATCCTATTTTCCCCTCCTACCGCAAATGAGCGAACAGCTAGGTAGGTCTTTGGCTGGTTGCCATTACAGGTATTGCACTTTCATCATATTACATAAGGTAGGCTGACACAGCATAATGTACTTCGCAAATGTCTCACTCTGGTGTAATTTTTAGCCACCTTATATGCAGCATAAATATAACACAGGACAAAAGGTCCTAAATCAATTAGGATTATAAGAGTGATCTAGTTCAGCAGCAACATTGGCTTGACTGTTTGAAGCTTGGTCATGTACATCTGTGCTAGAGTGCCCTGCATACCTGCTTAAGGTAAATGTGTACAAGGCTCCTGGAACCTTGGAATGGGTTCCTACAGAAGTCATCAGGACTCAAACAAAGTAGTCTCTCATTTGTATTCCATCCAAGTCCGCACTGGTAAATGCCAACTGCTTCCATTTTCTCTCTCCCTGTGATGCACAGTACTTACCAAAATATGGCTCATTCGGGCATCCTTTCAAGCGTACCCCCTTCTGAGTACATTCAATCAGAAAATGCCTTACAAGTTCATTTGACAAATCTCCAACTGTGTTGAAAAAGAAAGCTCATGAAAATAAGCACTTAACAGACAAATCTCACAAACCAGGTCTTTATGAAGCAGTTTTTCCACATTAGCACCAAATGTTTTATATGCAGAATGCAAAGAATACAATTAGACCTACTCTGCAAGTTACGAGATGTATTTAAAAGGCCATTTTGCAAAATACAAATAAGCAACAAGCTCACTTTACACAGCCAGAGGAAATGGGTTTATATTCTTAAGTGTCTGACATGCAAATATACACTAGTGTCCAAAAATGTCCAAGTATGGTCCCAGCTATAGACAGGAAAAGAAATTTGGAAAATGAATGGTTAGAAATTTCGATGCACTTGCCCATTAAAAGAACTTGTATCCAAAGTGACAAGAAAGTAGAAGTATGAAAAAATATTCCAATTTCCAGTGACATTTCTGTTCACAGAAGTTCTCCAGATTAAAAGAAGAGTAGATTTAGCTACACAAAGGTAATGATGGCAATTCTCTCAGTGGATTTTAAAGTTTCCAAATGTTTGCAGTTTTATGCTAAGTCTCTGCTCCTGAAAACAAACAATTACATGAAACACTAAGGTTTCACTAGATTTTAAGACAGTTTTTATCTCAGAAAATTGTAAGACAAACCAAAATTGTTGAGTTGGATGTAAAGAAGAGATTCAAAGTCCAGGAGACATGTAAAAATTCCCTTGAGATTTAACATTCTTTTAAGCATATACATACATATGCAGACATATCATTATGGTAACTTAAATATTTCTTGAAAGATGGATTCACAGTACATCATACCTGACTACAAACCTAATCCTTCTCCAAATAACTAAAAGCTTATTTCATACCAACAGGACAAAGCTATCAAAGCATTCAAACCTTAACAAAAAAGCTACAAACACATGTGCTCCCTTTGATCTATCAGGAAACACCTCAAGAGTTGACTTTCAGGCTAATACAGATGAACGCATTAACATGGATAGCAGTAACTTCTATGCAAGCAAATATTACACTTAACACTTTTTCAAACAGCTTAGTGTTTGCTGTTACGCTTTCACAAAATTAAAAATAAATGACTACAAGGTATGCGGGAAAGGGACGCCTGGAACAAGAAACCCTACTGAAACTGAACCAATCTGTGCGTTCTGGGATTAAACAGTGGAAACGAAAAAAGCTAACTATCATGAAGTGAGAAGTGGAAGAATGCTACAGCCTTACTACTATTTGCCTGTGGTTCTTCTAACATAAACTGTCTCTTAAAGGCTGGCAGAGTTTGAACTTTCATGTGTTCCTGGACTTCACCAATGATTATAAAAAAAGATTACTAAAAACACTTACACGCCACTTTCAATCTGCCTCCTAGCCGTTGCTATCACCACTCCAGTACACCTATGTTGTGTTCATTAAGTAAGTCATTGAAGTGGTTCTGCTGATGTTTATTGGCAACAAAAAGGACTACATGGCAAGTTGTTATTAAAAATTGTTTCAAGACACCAGATTAAAACAGAATTTCCAAGTGTTACTGTAATAGAGGTGAACTGCTAACCTTGCCCCAGAGTAAGCAAATCCAAACCAATAGGCAAAACAAAAAACCAAACCAAAACAGCCAAAATCATACTTCCATAAAAACAACACTAAGAATAAATGCTTCCCTGTAATCTTAGTTGCTTACCTAACCAGTCATTATGTACCAATGAAACATAATAAGCTTTGTAAAAGAAAAATGGCAGCAATAAAAACCCCTCCACTAACCTTACAGTAGTACAAATGGAACCAAGAACACTACAGATACTGGCTGCTGAGTTTCCACATACCAATTAATGATTTCTGCATGTTCTTCTCATTTTATGTTTCACAACCATCAGGCACGCCACTTCTTTTAAACAATTATCCTTAGGAATTTCTTCAGATTTATATCTGAAGTAGAACTGTGTCAAAACAAAACTTTGGCATCAAAAATATTCAGCCCTCCAGCTGAGTGAAAACTTTACATTGTAGTCTGTGAATCAAATGCAGACTTCTGATTGCCAGGGAAGACCAATTGCTGAGATGACACCGATTTTCTATTAGGTTGATGAGGTCCAACACATGCACAGCCACAATGCACTTACATGTGCAAGTCATGGTGAAACCATATAGTACAACAGGCATCATCTCCAGTCTCATTTAACAATGCATCAAATGTAACCTGCAATTCAAGTTGCACTTACAAGAAGAGGGGAAAATTCTATCAGATTATTACCCAGCAATAAGCACTACCTACTATGTATGGTTCAATAACATATAGAAGTACCTTTCTTTAACTGCAGCACAGAAGGAGGTGGTGTGGCAACTTTCATAGCTAGCCCATAGGCTCCCCGGAAAGAATGACTGTCTCGAACAATGAAAGACCCAGGTTCCTTTTCCTTGAGAACAGCAATGGCTGCAAGGGATTCCAGCAAAGAGACAGAAAAACAGTTCAAGAACAATCCACATACTCAAAAAGTACAGAAGTGCAAATGTATAATGAATAGGACACCAGAAGAAGTAAGATCTTTTCCTCTATCCTCACTGCTGCACAACAAAATATCATCAATCATATTTGGGGGACCTGAGTGGAAACACCTTGTTCAAATCTCTCCGATACCTATTTTAAAAGAAGCCTGAAGTAGAGAACCCTACTGATTTTTAAACTGAGAAGGATGCTCAGGTCTCACCAGAATTCCTACAACCAGTGCAAGAGCAAGTCTACTCCTGCTTAGATTTTGTCAACTTGTTAAAAGACTGCACAGCTCTCTGGAATTCCCACACTGACTACACAGCACTGTTTTTCACTTCCTATTCAGCCTCAACAGGCAGAACAGATTCATTTTCATCCACCACCAAATTTTTGTCCCGGCAAAGCCACCTTACTGCCTTAGGAGTTTTAAAGCAAAGGAAGGAATGTAAGTGTGTATTTTGCTCTTTGACTTTGAAATATTTTTCATCTGAATTCTGGGATCCCTACTGAAAGTGTGATATGAAGTTCTGTTCAAGAGGAAACACTTTCAGGGAAATTGCTGCTGCTTTGCACAAGTCAGTGGCAGACTGTGAAATCTAGTAGCCCAAAATCTTAAACTTACTTTGAAAACAGACACAAAGTTCATCTAATGATTAATCTTAATAAAATCTTTGTACATTGTTTTCGTTCGTCTCACATAAACTTTTTAGAAATACTTGTGTATACCAGTATACTTTGTTTCTAGAATTCCTAACCATCGGCAAGCCTTCAGAGAAGCCCTAGAAAAAGCCCAAATTTGACGCTGGACTCCTTAATTGACTCTTCACACAGAACATGGATATTATGCATACGGGGCACAAAGGCATATTTTGCAAGGCCTGAGTGATGTTTACAAAGCAAAGGTTCATTAAAGAAAGGGAAGTAAAAAAATCAGGAAAATGCAGACATAACTGTCTCTTCTGTTAAAGCAAGTAAAGCAAATGTATGCATTCTATTCTCTTCATCTGTCAGATGGTAAAGGAAAGAACCTTTTTTCACAACAATGTCTTGTTTTGAGAGGATGAGGATGAATACACAAACCCCCGCAATTAAGCAGTACTCACGTAACGCTTCTAAATACAAAGGGATGCAGTAATAATTTGTCACAGGAGCAGTCTATTAAACACAGGGAAAAAAGAGCAAATGCTCACCTCCTCATCAACAGTACCCTAAAACATTTTTTAAAAGGAGTTTTACTTCAAGGATGAAAAGAGGCATATTAAAGGGTTGGGAAGATTGTTGTTGTTTCATTTGTTCAAGCAGTTAGCTTTAACGTTGCTTTTTATCTACTTCCCTCTCTGGACACACATCAAGTCAAGTATTTTTCTGCACATTTAAAGACTCAGTTCTCATTATGGGTGGTGAGCAGATAAGGGGAAGGGGACTGGAACAAAAGGACCAGCAAAGTATCATCCAAAAATGAATTAATGTTCTGTTTTCTATGATCTTTATTCCCCTGGCATCATATTTACCACTACACAAGAACATCCTCACCACCTGAGAACCTAATAACTAGACAGACACAGCAATTCATCATCTGCCAATAGCTGAAGTTCACACCATTTTGGTTCAGTATGAACATCCTTCTCAATGCAGAACTAGTGAGTCATTTTCCCTTTTTGACAACCACATTTTAAAAATCCCAGTTTAAAATCCTGCCTTATTTCACTAATCACAATTCAGTATAGGTGATTATTACTGTTTAAACACAAGCACAGTCAGACCAACTACATTTGCAAAGCAATGTCAGAGACTGAAATGCTATTGTTTCATGGCTGAAACACTGTTATAAAGGACTTTCGCCCATTACCGCAAAAGTGTGTAACAAAGCTGCACCACCAAAGCCCACCCCACCCTGAATGGGCCTCCTGACTGAAACCCTGAACTGTGAGTTAAGCCACCTGAAAAAACCTGAGATGAAAGTGACAGTGTTTTTCAATCATCTCAGGTCTGGAAAGAAATGGATAAGGCTAGGGGAGAAGGATGCATTCACAGGGGAGCCAAGCCCAGCAGCTGTCCTGAAAATCATCCCCAGCTGGCTTTGGGGTGGAGGCCGTAGCCCACAGGCTTATCTGCAGCTAGGTCTGCACAAACTCCTCCCCAAACAAGGGGGGAGGAGGAGAGTTTTGCGTGTATGACGTGACCTCTAGTCAGGGGCAGTGAACACTCACCCTCCATTACACAAACTGGCTCAGTTGTAAAGACCCCCACCCCGGGAAAGCCACATGCACAGGACATTCATGTGAGGGACAGCTGAGGAGGTGTCATAATCCCCCAAAGACCCTCAAAGCACTCCCCAGACTCATTCCTGAGGCTCGCACCAGGGCACTACACAATGATGCGAAGTGATGCAACCGATCCAGAGTCTTGCAAGAGACAGTGTCAAACTTGCCCCCCTTCAGGGGAGGTACTTGGGCATTCCCACCTGGCCCAACTTATGGGGGGGAAGATGAGTTGCGTTGAACTCCATGTTTTTTGGCAGGGGACCCTCACCACCAAGAAGACCTGATGGAGAGGACCAACAGGACACTGCTGGGACCCACAGAAGGGTGATATATTTCTACTTACTCTGTTCCTGTCACTCTTCCTGTCCCCCTCCCAACCTCTTTTTCTATTTCTTTCTTTCTCCTTCTCTCTCATTTACTGTTAAATAAAATATATCAATTTTTTAGTATCAACATTTAACCTTGTTCGGTTTTAATCTCATTTCACGCAATATTCAAACCTGAAGTTTTCATCCACTATCCACAGAGTGAGCTCGCTTTGCTCCTCTATGCTTACATACACGCTGATACACATGCTGTTGCAGGGACAGCATGTAAGTTCATAGAATCCTGGAAGAATGGCCTGGATTGGAATGGACCTTAAAGATCATCTACTTCCAACACTCCTGCCATGAACAGGAATGTGTTTCATTAGGCCAGAGCCACATCCAACCTGGTCTGAAACATTTCCATGGATGGAGGGCATCCACAACTGCTCTGGGCAGTCTGTCCCAGTGCCTCACCATCCTCACAGTAAATAATTTTTTCTAATATTTAATCTAAACCTACTTTCAATTTGAAACCATTTTACCTTGTCCTGTCACTACATGCTCTTCTGAAAGTCCCTCTCCATCTTTCTTGTAGGCTCCCTTCAGGTACTGGAAGGCTGCAATTAGGTCACTCTGAAGCCTTCCCTTCTCCAGACTGAACAATCTCAATTCTCTCAGCCTTTCCTCAGAGGACAGGTGCTCCATCCCTCTAATCAACTTGGTGGCCCTCCTCTGTACTCACTCCAACAGGTCTATGTCTTTCCTGTATGCCAGATGCAGTACTCCAGGTGCTCATAAGTATTCACTTTCACATAGGTAATAAAAGCTTTCTTCAGTTCACTGAATAATACATCTACATATAAATGTACTATATCTGCATCATACATCATAAAGACATTGTTCCATGGTAGTGACCTTTAAGAAATAATGTAAGTCACTTGACACTGAAATTCAGACTACAAAACGACTGGTAGGTGAGGATGCTTTTGTAATGACCTAGCTAATAAATTATTCTGAGATCATGTCAGAACAGCACACTTAAAAGGTTTTGGAGAGCAGACAGTTGTTTGGTATTGTTTCATGCATATCTGCTGCTCAAAAATGACAACAAAGAGCATTTGCAGCAGCTACCACAGGTAGATCTATACTACTTTATAGTTAGTTCAGTTAGGCTAATAATATGTCTGATTAACTGAATATTTTTCAGGGCTATTTGACTGCCCACCACACTCAAATTCAGCCTTTCAACAAAAGAAACTAAGAGGGGTTGTCTGTGGCCCTTCTAGGTTGTATATTTCTTTTAGAGATCAGGTATGAATCAAAAATTGAGACTTCACCAACTCATTTTTCTGTGAACAGATATGCCAGAATACGTATCAATTGATATACCTTGCTCTCTTGAAATATCTGGCTTATACCAGAACTTGGATGTGTCCTGAACAAATTTTACAGTCACATGTATATCAGCTGTGCTTTCTGTGAAATAAAAGGAAAAAATGTCAAGACATTTTTTAAAATACAAAAGTGTTTTTACTTTTCTTTCCAACTTCCAGTCACCATGATTACTTAAAAAACTCATCATTAGGACAGTTTAGAGAAACTGAGCTGTTTTAGAATCAGCAAATATAATACCATACGCTAAGACTCTGAAAGCATGTCCAAAGTTTCATTTTGCAAAATCCATAAAAAGTTAAAAACTTTTAGTTATAAAGCTGTATTAAATACAAACTTCTCAACAGGACCCAACAAACACACATATACATTTTAAAATTTTCTTGGCACAAGTCTAAAAGGTGCAGAGAGAAGCCAGCCCTTTTTAGAAGAAATTGGACTCCATACCAGTCCATTGTAGCTTGACAGCTGAAAAGGCAGGCTGTCCAACAGCTGACTTCTAGGTGGCACGGAAAGAAATCTGCAGCCTTGTTTTCTGAATAATGCATCCAAAGACAGTGAACTGGCACCACTTACTGCAAACACTGAAGTCCTCTGTGCCATTTTCATTCCACTATTTTTTTTTCCCCTCTCCACTTTTAAAATCCCCAGTTCTTTTTATAAACTCATATAAAATCTAATGTATTTTGCATTTCTCTGATGCAGAACCTACCTGGCACTGGGGAAGGACTTAACATTTTTGAGAAATCTGGGAGGACATCTGGGAAGGGAATGCTGATTGTGCTTCCACTGTGAGGGCTAGAGAAGCCACTTGAAGAAGGTGACACAGAGGCAAAGGAACGTTCTCCTTCAGAGGACCTCTTCTTCTCTGGAAGAGGCGGTTGAGCATGTAGGTTCCCTCCATGGTGATGCTGTACTGCACTGTTCTGGCTGTTGTGTCCAGAGGTCACTGGAAGAAAGTTTTGTGTCAAAAAGTCATTGTCATCAGCACTTGCCACTGATGAGCTCAGGGTTTTAGATGTGCTAGTATTGGCTATGCAAGTAGCTTGTGTCTCCTCTCGGGGGGAGCTACTGTCCCTGGTACCCACATTGTAGCTTAGGTAGGCACGGGCACTGCTGCTGATAGCAGCATGTTCTTGGTGTGGCTCTGCTGGTGAACTCTCCAGGTTGCTCACAGTGACAACTTGAAGTCCTGGAGTTTGGAAATGAGATGGAAGAGAGACATCCTGCACAGCACTTGAAAATTCAGAGGGCACAAGGTAACTACCCGGCTGCCTGGTGTTTCCCAATGAAAACTGGGTTGACAGGGAAGCTTTAGAGCTGCTTTCAAGCCAAGGACATTCTGCTGCAGAAGAGCTGTCAAAAAAAAAAAAGACAAAAATTGAATACAAAAATAGAACAACAGCCAAATCATTCTCTTAAAATGTTACTGTACAACCCATACTTCAGTGACCATTGAAAACAATGAAACATCACACCCAGGACAAAATCTCAGGGTGCTCTTTGAAAACATGCTGGACCAGGTAATGCAGCTGGACCAAGGGATTCCAGCCTTACCCTGACCAGTAATTTCTTCAATGTAGGTCATTATGTTCCACCTTATCTCACCTCCACCTAGCCATGTTCATGGGATAGTTTCTGAGTTTGCACTGTAAACCAGTCCATTAAATTAATGACAGCTAAAAATACTTCTCCTTCTCTCTGTTTGAGGGTGTTAGTTTTAATATTAATCAGTTTAGTGAGGCTGTTTGCAGCACTGCTTCACATACAGTGGTCCTGATGAGCTAAAGTGCTACCTGAAAAATAGCAGTAGGAGGCAACAATTTCTTATGCCAAAGCTGCATAGAGGTAGAGGTTTATGGAAGAAACCTGACATGGCCATATCAGTTCTTACATGTAGAGTGTCTTATGCTCACCAGAATAAAAACAAAAAGAAATGGGCCTGAGGAGGTGGTTGTGCACCATCACAAAATAAATCAGTAACTATGATAATGATAAGAACACAGTTCACAAGGAATAACTTGCAGACCAGGTCACTTTTAATACAATTTATATTGTAAGCTCCAGTGGTTAGTTTATTTGACAGTGGAAAAATTCTGATTTACAGAATTAAATATTTCAACAGTAAACATTCCATTTTTCTACTGGGTAGCAATTCTACCTGTTCAAGTGAAAAATAAAAAAAAAAAAAGTCCTTTTAAACAAGAGAAACTAAGCTTCTGATGAAATCATCTGATAAAAGTCTAAGTTGTCTCCTTGCCTCTAAACATGAAATGCCCTTAGGCTGTAGCTGGAAAATATCACTAATATTATCAAATCTAGAGAGAACAAACTCATTAGGAAATGCAAAGGGAAAAGAGCTGACTAAGACATATATCAAAAAAGAAAGTATTTTTAATTAAAAGGGAGCTGTGGAAATGGATGCCAGAAGATTTAAACAGCTCGAATTAGAAGGGCCATAAAGAAATGGAAGGTAAGCAAATTGAAAAAGACATCACTGCAAGAAAAAAAACCTCTAGAGCTGTAGCTATCTGCTAGGTGAAATAAAAAATATAGAAAAAAATAGAAAAAATATTTAGAAAGAAGGGAATAAAATTTTCTAGATAAAGTCTGAAGTAGGAATGTAAACTTGGTAATGACTGAATTGCCTGATAAGCTTTTAATACATATCCACTTGTAATTGTTACATTGCCTCCTCTGCAGCAAATACCAACATATTTTATTCAGTCTTATGGTTCACATTCGTAATCACAAAACCAAAATATTCTTTCACAGTCTCAGTACTGACTGAAAATGAAACCAATTAGATTGGAAGATAAATAAAAGATAAATAGGTAACATACTTGAAGTACTCATTGAGACTCTGACACTTCACCCAGAACTATTCTCAAATACTTACTGTGAAAAAGGAGCCAAATAGCTAAGAATGAGAATAGGATAATTAGCCAGAAAGGAATGTTTCTGCACAATGATAGAGAAGGTAACTTCATCAGGAGTTACGTACCACTTTGTCTATTGAGTAAATATAATGCACAGCTAATGACTGATCATGCATTGTTATAGTCTTCTGAACCTTCTAACAGTAACTAGGGACTCCTTGTTTGTTCGCTGTTTCTTGCCATTTCTTAGCTTATGCTGTAAGCTCCTTTAGACAAAGACTACTTTGTAAATTTATACTATTCAAGCTCTTGTCCAGAGCTCTACATGTTTACCACAATATAATTATAAAATAATAAAAGTTTCTGAGCCTGCTAAGCAGTTGAAAGGGAATCAGCTATATACTACCACAGCAAATCTACTGACATTTTACTGACTAGAAACACATGTCTGCAGTGAGAAGAGTGCTCCCTTTCTCTCATATATGGCTTATTCCAATGTGAAATTTCATGACATGGCTTTAAGTAAAACATCAGAGAAGCCAGTTAAGCACACATTAAGAAAAATGTATATGAGCTTGTGCTAGCACACAATACTATAACTGAGCTATAAAATTCTATTTGCTTTTGTCTTCCCACTTATTTTCAAAGCTAATTGTGACCCTGACATAAAAGTAACATCTGTGTATGTGTTAAAATCCAGCCAATGGACAACATCAACATTAAATGTCACAACCAATCTCAAAGTTCTTGGAAAAATGGTCTGCAATGAAGATGAAAGCATAATGTCTTGGCTGGGAACTATCATTATGAGAACTAAACAATAAAGTAGGAGAATCTTTTCCTACCTTTCTGCCCCTGTGATAGGACTGCTACTTGAAACAGTACATGAAGACGCAAAACAGTGCTGAAAGGAGGGATCAGACTGCATGTTGGACCTCAGCAAAGAAGAGTTAGTGCCCACGGTGCTGTCAGACATCACCATAGAGAGGTTAATGGCTTCAGTGTAACTTCGAGATTCTGCAGCAAAGAAAACAAAGTAAATGCAAATTTAAAAACAACATTCATTTTTATGAACCTTGTACTGAAAAAAGTCTTCATAAAATATTCTGGTTTTCTCTTAGTAAGATTATAAAGAAGAGTTTTTGTTTGTTTGAGCAGCAGATGTTATTTCACAAAATTATGTTTATTGCTGAAAACATCCAGCAGGTCAAATGGCAGACAGAATAGAGATTACAGAATTGCAACACTCCAACTGTTTGATCAGTTCTCCAGAATACATTCTCTAGCCCTAAAGATAAGAATGGACTCGTCTGTTCCAAGACAGTTTGCATTCCACAGTCCAGTGTTAATCAGGTACGTCTAGTCAAGTGCACCATTTGCACTTAAAATACCAGTAGAAAATGGGGTGTCACCAATAAAAAATTGGGTGTCCTGGTTCCAGCTACGACAGAGTTAATTTCTGCAGTACGCAGTAGAGGGCATGGCCAGGACCTGGAGTTACAGTATACCACCTCATGTCATTGCTGGGTGGGGAGCAAGGGAGTCTCTTCCAGGGAGAAAGGGTCCCCTCTGGTTAAGAAAGAATGGTGGAGGGAGCAGTGAGTGGTGGTGGTAGCAAGCTGGAGGGAGGGGCTCAGGTCAACCTCCGCAGTGAGCACTTCTGCATGTGAATCACTCTCTCTTTGCTTAGTATTGTCATTCTTACTGTTTGTTTTCTCATCTCATTGCTTTTTTCAGTAAATTGTTCTTATCTCAACCCATGATCTTCACTTCTTAAGCCACTTGCTGAATGGGGCACGGAACCTGGTGGATAATGACAGATGACACTGAGCTACTCACAACCTTCTTCATATCAGTCTTTATCAGCAAGACAAGTCTTTAGGAACCTCAAGCCCCTGAGACCACAGAAAAAATGTGGATCAAAACATACCCTCCGTGGACGAGGACTAAGTAAATGAGAACTAAAACAAAACAGACATATTTAAGTCCATTGGGGCCTGAGAAGTTGAACACACACAAGAGCTGAGGGAGTTGGTTGATACCCTGCAAGACCACTCTCAATAATCTCTAAAAGGTCTCAGTGACTGGGAGAGATTCTTAAAAACTGGAAGGGAGCAAGCATCACTCATACCTCCAAGAAAGGTATGAAGGATGATCCAGGGAATTGCAGGCTTGGTTAATCTAACCTCAGTCTCTAGAAAGGTGATGGAGCAACTAACCCAGGAAACCACTTCCAAACTCATGGCAAAAAAAGATTGAGAGTTGTCAGAATGAATTTACAAAGAGGAAATCATGCATTTCCACTGAGATAACTTTCTTCAATAAACTGACTAGCTTAGTTGCTAAGGGAAGAGCAGTGGATGTTCCTTATCTTGACTTTAGTAAGACTTTTATCATGGTCTTCCATAATATCCTCATAAACATGCTGACAAAACAAGGGTTAGGTAAGTGGAAGTGAGATCTACTAAAAACTGGCTGAGTATCTGGGCCCATAGGCTTGTGATCAGCTGCAGCAAGTCCACTAGAAGGCAAGTCATAGCATTACACCCCAGGGCTGATACTAGGACCAATGCTCTTCAACACCCTTCATTAACAATGTGGATAATGGGATAAAGTTTCATCAGCAAGTTTTGCAGACAACAGATAACTCTGAGGAGTCATCGACAAACCAGATGGTTGTGCTGCTATGTAGAAGTGGGAGAAATGGGACAAAAGGCATCTTAAGTTCAACAAGGGGAAATATAAACTCCTGCAACTGCGACGGAATAATCCATGGCACCAGCACATGTTGGGGGCTGACTGGCTGGAGACAGCTCTGCAGACAGGGACTTGGTGGTTCTCATGGACAATGAGCTGACCATGAGCCAGCAGTACAACCCCATGGCAAAGGTGACCAATAGCATTCTGGCCTGCACCACTAAATGTTGCCAGCAGGTCAAGGGAGGTGATCCTTCCTCCCTGCTTAGCATTAGAGGCCACATATGAAGCCATGTGCCTATTTATGTGCTCCTCAGTACAAGAGAGACGGGGACTTGCTTGAACAAGTCCAGCACTAGATCACAAAGACACCATCACTGGGACTAGAACATCTTTTATAGGAGCTGAGTCCCAGACAGCTGGGACTGTATGGCCTGGAGAAAAGAAAGCTCAGGGATATATTATCACTGTGTATATAAACCTGACGGGAAGGCATGAAGGTGAGTGAGCCAGTCTTCACACTTTTCTGCTCACAGTAGGAGAAAAGGACACAACTGGGACTGGAAGGCAGTTTAGCAGCACAGTGCAGCACATGGTTTACCTGTTGTGCTGGCTTTGGCCAGGGTAGAGAAAACTTTCTTAACAGTGGCTGGTATGTGGCTGTTTTGGATTTGTGCTTAACACAGTAATGATAATACAGAAGTATTTTTGTTATTCCTGGCTTACACAGAGACAGACAAGGCCTTTCATGTTTTCCATACTGCCACACTGGCAAGGCAGCTGGGGGTGCATGGGAGGTTGGGAGGAGACTCAGCTGGGACAGGTTACCAAAACTGACTAGAGGGATATTCCAGACCACATCACGGGGAAGAAGGAGGAAAGGGAGGACATTTGGAGTTATGGCATTTGTCTTCCTCAGTAAACATTACACGTGATGGGCTCTGCTCTCCTGGGGATGGCTGAACATCTGGCTGCCCATGGGAAGAAGTGAATGAATTCCTTGGTTTGTGTTGCTTTTGTGCATGGGGCTTTTGCTTTCCCTCTCAAGCTGTCTTCATCTCAGCCCACGAGATATCCAATTCTCTCCACAATCCTAGGGATTGAAGAGTGAGCGAGCAACTGCACTGGGCTTGGTCGCTGGCTGGGTTTAAACCATAACACATGTGCAGCTACACTTTTCAGGCATGACTTTGTGCACACCACACAGACAAGCAAAACTACTGTAACCTTTATTTTCTAATAGCCTGCAAACAGCACCAGCGTAACTGGTTTCTAAACTGACTGAAATCTGAAATACATTCAAGTTAATCATACTGGACATAAATACTATAGGACATAGGTAAACAGATACATTTAGATGAGGAATAATGTGGATGCTATTACTGCAGAGCTTTATACAGGAACAGTTTCACCTCGTTTTTTAGAGGTATACTTAAATAACCAGTCAAACTCTAAAGGGGATTACATTTAATTACTCTGGATTAGTATAAAAAAAGTCAACACCTATTCACATAGGTCCAGGCTCAACCACAGTTTTCCATGACAGAAGACTATAATACTACAAATGCCCATGCATCTGAATAGCTTCATTCACCTGAATAGTCCTACTGACCTCAAAACTGGCAGGACTGAAACCCAATTCAACAGTCACGGATGAAACAATCTCTAATTACTGTCTCTTGAGTCGGTACACTTCCAAAGAATAAGGGAGAGGGAAAAAAAACCCCAAAACCAAGGAAGCTACGGAACAATTCCATTCCTACAAAGACTTAAGATCACACTAATGCATCTTTTCCATAAGGAAATCTTTCTAATGTAAAAAGCCACTGAAACAAGTCTAAATGAACGTTGTTTTCCCTTCAATTCATGGCAGAGCTTGGTTCTGCTATTACTTTAATGAGGAGTGTGCAAGGTACTTAAAAGACGCGTCTAAGAAAATCTGCAAATCAGTGCCCTGACTATAAACCATCTGAATTCATCACATAGCACACGTTGTACAGAGCAAACATTTAACTGGATGAGGGAAACAGAAAACTGCCTTTTAACAGAAACTGTCTTTTAACTATACCATTACTTTAACTATATTCGTAACAGCCATAAAAGTGAACTTTAAGGAAATACTGCAGAAATGTTTAGTGTGGAAGAGCTACAGAAATCTGAATCTGCATGTATCTACTAGATCAGCTAGATTACAGTCATCTTCATACTGGTGGCAAACACAGTCAGAAAAGCTGGCTGCACAAACCCATGTTGGTCAAATTGATGTTGTACGTATGAAGACTACTAGAGCCTCCCCAGCAACACAACTTTGACTAGGCCAAAAGCAGACAAATTTCCAGAGACCAGCATTTGACAGAGTATCTCAAGTGCAACAGGCATCACATCTCTGCACATGAACTTGCCCAGATGCTACCCAGTTACACTGCAGGTTGAGATGATTCTGCTTCTGAATGCGAGAGGTTAATGCGCTCCCCACAGGAATGGGAATTACAATCACAAGCTCATCTCTACATGCTTGCTTGTTTTCATGCCTCTGTGTCTGTTCTCCTGATACCAGACTATATAGAGGAGACACTGGAATCCAGTTACCAAGAGTCTGGCAGCAGGGAGGGGAGTGGCACTACTTCTGAAATATCTTAAAATCTTCTCCCACCCTAATATGATCTCAACTATGTGCATGAGTTAATCTAACGGATTTACACTGTTGGTACCCAAAGTGCAGGAGACATTGTCCTACCAGTTTTAAAGGATTTATCCCCCCTGGACAGCACTTATTTTGACCTCTGTCCATGGAAAAAACTGCCAACACTCTGGGAAGAGTTGAATCTAGAAGGGTTTGAACCGGATGATAGAATAATTTGTAGTGGTGTCACAAGGTGAAGAATTCAGAGGTTTTGGGGTTGTTTATGTAGTAAATAGATAAAAGCTAAAAATGCCAAGATGGAGGACAGTTGTTGTTCTCCAGGGCTGCTTCTTCTTCTTCTATACCTCCATGTCTTGCGGCAGAAGTGATTTAGAGTGATTGGATGAAAAATTCCGCAGTTCCTGTCCACACAGGAGCTGGGTTTGTTGGGCATTGGCAGGAAAGTGAAAACATGTTTTGTTTCAAACTTCTTTTGGGTCATTTACCTTTAAAAGGGCCAAGAATTTGTGATAAGCCCTCTTTCTTCGCGCAACGTTTGAACTCTCTGCAGGGTGCTGTGTCCAGCACTCTATTTCTCTGATAATGCTAATTAAAACAACTATCTGAAGCAAAGAAACAGAGGACTCCTCTCGTCTTTTCAACTTTCTGCCCAGGACTTTTTAGGCCTCCCTCCCTGCGGGGGAGTCACACATATCACAGTAAAAGTGATATACACAGTAAGTTCCACTCCTTCCACAGCACTTGCTTGAATAAAGGGACCAAGGCTTGATTCTTCCCTGTTTCAGGCCTTGGATTGTTCCTATCACCTTTAGAGCACCATACACTGCATGAGGGAAGGATCACTGTCACGCTCAGATGCATTTCACACCCCATTTTCACAGGTGTAAAATGCTAAACATAGAGTGAAAAGCCAGTGGTAGTCAGGCATGTAACCTGCAGAAAAAACACACACTCAGTACAACTCTTCCCAGGCTAGAAACAAGTATATCTGAAAGGCACTTCCCATGAAAGCAGTCTTGTTTTTACTTCAATTAAAAACAAGACTGCTGGATATTTCAGCTATGTCCTCTCATTGTCTGATGCAGAGTTCACTGATCAGCTGTTAACCCTTTATCTCACGGAATCAATAACGCTGCAACTTCATAGCTTCCACAGAATTAACTGGCCTGGCACATTTGACAGAAAGCAAAGCACCAGTGCTTCTTGGTTCAGGCCCCTATCATGACATTTATAGCTGTGAAAACACCGACAATGTAGAAGTGCAGCTCTCTGTTTCACAAAGTGACATGACAAAGCCAGGATCATTCATGTTTGTATCTTTTCATGCACCCAGATCAGACCTACATTTACTATCACTGATGATCAACTTTACAGGAAGGACCTTAGAAAGCAGCTGGACTCATTGCACCATACACTACTGAAAAATGACATTAAGAAAGAAAATGAATAGTAATTGTGCCAACATGCAAGGCACAAAAATATCCAGCTCACTCTTCTACTTGGCAGCAACAGGTAAAACCTGTAAAAGTTGCAGGCTTTTTTCAGTCGTAAGCAGAAACTCCTGGATGTGCCTAGGACACAGCTACATAAAGTATGATCTTACAGATTAACCCGTATTTTAATCCACTAAACCTGTTGAAACAAAGAAGAAAAAGGAACCCACCACCCCGCCTTC
>VZRS01006508.1:72609-88392 GCA_013398055.1 Ifrita kowaldi
CCCCCCCAAAAACCCTACTGAAAAAAACTAGAGTAGCTTAACCCACACCATGGTCCAGATAAAAGATAGGTAACAACATGCCTCTTCTTTTCTTGCAACAGCTGAAGGGCAAAATCATCTCACACCTTTGGAGACAATCATCCAACAACAGTGGGCCAGTAAAAGCAGTCATTTCACTACCATACCTCGTATTTTAGTAAGTTCTCATACATTTCAAACTTTGTAGTCCTTTTTGTGAGAAGGTGATAGTTAATGTGAATCACATCAGCTTGAAAACTCGAGTCAAGATCCTCAGTTACATCTTTTGGGGAAAGGGAGCTTTAAGTCAGTGTTCTGCTTCCAGAACGCTAAGCTCACTACCTCACCACTATCTGAGCCTAGCCTAAAAGCCAAATGGACAGAGAAAATAATACTGCTCTGAAGTATGCCAAAGTAACCAAGCCACTTGATGGCCCACTTGAGCCAGTTTAAAAACTAACACTTTTCCAAGTCTATTTGCACTGTAAGATTCTTATGAGTTATCTATCTTCCCTTTCACTCCCTTGCTTTTCCAAATACGAAGGTGCCAAAATCAGTAAGAGAGACTAAAAGTCTCTCTTGCTTTCAGTCAGTCTGCAAAGTATCAACCGTACTGAAATTCTGACCTTTCAAACTTGTTACATGCTGCTTTCAATTTCACAAAAATTCTGTGAACCAAATTATTCCCTTAAATGAAACCCATCAACTTTGGTCACACTGTTCCTTCTGATGCCTAGGTTTTAACTTTTATATTTTTCAAATCCTGTACTGCCTGGTAACTCTGAAATTTCATATGGCCTGTTAGCTACTGTTCCCTCACGCTGGTTAGACGTAACAAATCCTCTCTAGGTTTGCACTTCAAGGACACCTTGTTGTCCAACGCCCCAAAATATGTAAACGAAAGCCTTTGAGAGAAGGAGCAAACTTGGGATAATTACATCATTAACTGAAGTTATAATTGGAGAATTAACCCTGATATGCAAGTAGCCTCTTGACTGCTCAGGGTGTGGCTTTGAAGGTCCTTCAAACAAATACCTACTTTTATTCTCTCAATCTTGTCTAGCCTCTGTTTTCAGGTAGCCACTTCAAGGTATCACTTCCTTTTCAAAGAATATGTGGGAATCAACAAAGGATGCTTAAAGCCTTGTCTTTTATAGCTTCAGATGCCAGGGAATGTAATAACTTAATTGTGTCTTTTGCACAGTATATGCTTTCCTATTCAACATAGGTAGTTCCACTTCTCACTTAGAAGAAGTACATGTCATGAGTCAAAATCATGTACCGACACGGAGATACCTGCGGTTCCCACTTTCCGAAAACCCACCAATACCAAGCAGAGAGAATGTAACAGGATTTTTTCATGTTTGTGAATGAAAACACAGCATTACTATTGCTTGGAGATTCTGCTAATGCCTGTTTGAGTGGACCAACTCTCTTTGCAAGTAATCAATCAGTCAGGCTGAACCTGGGAAAGTTATTAAGACAGTGGCTCTAGCATCCAGGTATTAACCTCTCTGCATAAAAAAAGGTCAGCTTCAGTTGCTTCATCTGAGAAGAATCTCAGTGCAATACGTATTACATGCTTGGATATTACAGAAAATACAACAATGGAGTGGCTGACAACCTGGGAAATAAAACAGCACATCTGGAGAGGCAGTAAAGTATTTCTCAGAGACATTTATTTGGCGGAAGAAAAAACACATTCAACAGTTAGAACCCAAACTGCTAGTAATTAAATGTAATGTACACTGCACTACTGAAGGTTTCCAACTTCATGCAGTTATTTATTGTGTGCATTTAAAAAGTGATCACTGTGTTTTGGGAGCCTTTCAAATGTATTTAGAATTTAAAAAATCGTTTTTGCCTTATGCCCTAAAGAGAGCTGTAAATCATCCATGTCACGCCTTGAGGAAATACCCTTGGCACAGCAGTCCTCCCCAGCAAGCACTGGGTGAGGAAGGCTGGCACTTCGCCGCCTTCACCATAGAAGATTGTGGCCTGCCGGCAAAATGCATGACAAAAGTGGGAGTGTATTGGTACATTCCTGTGTTCTGCAACTTCTACCTCCCATAATGGCCTGCCAGTAACAACCGCAGACTCTGAAGCTATGCCAGGTGTCAGCTTATCTCCAGGCAATCACAGGCTGACACAATTAACTGCACTTAGACTCTGCCCGCTGTGCACATCGGTAAGAATCAAAAGGATGATTTACCAGACCCCACTTTACCCCACCCATAGTCCCTGCCCTAAAGCCTGTACTATCTGGCTTCTTTTCTACTGAGAAAATAACTAGACCATTTTACAGGTAACTTGGTATCATACATTAATACAAACACCAAAATAAAAATACCTCCTATATGCTGAATAGAATTAACAATACAGCATCTTCAAAGCAGAAAAATCCTTACCATGACTTTCTGAACGGCTTTCTTATATTAATTCATTTCATTCTCCAAAACAGTACCAGGGAAAAAGAAGAAACTTCCCCAAGGACTAAAGCAATCAGTTGCATATGTCTTTTAATGTATTTTAAAAGATCTTGCAGATGCTCTGCTACTGACTTTAAGCATAGCTTTGCTGTCTTAGGAATGCAAATCAGCTGCAGAGGCATGTCCTCGAGACATCTGGATCACATACAAACATAAAATGTGACATTTATGAGAACACTCTTTAGGAGAGAATCACTATCAGTACATAAAGCATAAACAAGAGAATCCCTATTCTGTCTCTACGTACAGCAGATCATTCAGTGGTGAAAAAAAGTAAATCAAATAAAACAATTAGAACACAACTATTAACGTGTCCACACTAAGTTTACACAGCAAATTAGTAAAATGGCTTTGGAAACAGACAATTCCATTCTTATCATGGTTTATCTCACAATGGAATTTCAGACATTCGCATTGCTGAATATGACAATTTTCATCAAATTCTAAAATTAAATTGCAATAGTTTTAGAGAAGAAAAAAAAAGAACCTATGAAACATGCAAATGGTACCTTCAAAATGAACAGTAATACCTTTTCAGGCATAATGCACCGAAAGATCAAACACCTTTCAAGAAAAGCACAAAATGTCAACCTTGTGCTCCGAAGTTCATTATCCATTAAAATTGCTTGAAATGTTGGAGATGCAGGTCTAAGACGCCTCTGCTGAATTGTAAAGTGCCACTCGTGTACTGACAGATACACTGTGAAGGCAAAGGAAAGGAGGGAAGGGTGAAGGTACAGGGGACAAACCGGAGGAAATACTGAGTGAAAGAAGAAGGGACAGAGCTTGGGTCTGATTTTGACACTTCTGAGAAGCAAGCACGAAGACTCGATGAAATCTTCTATTTTGTGTTATGACCCTATATACTTTTCCTAAGGTGAAAGAGGGAAAGAAGGAGTTTAAACTCCCCTTTTCGAATCTCAGTCCAGTTCCCTGGTGCCACCAGGCACCAGAGAGGTCCCAGTATGCAGCTTTTGATGTCTGAGGCATACTTACCTCATAGAAGGAATGGAAGCAATCAAACTCATGTTCGGACCCTCTATCAAAACTCTCACTTTGGTCCTGTTTTTCTGCTGTGAGAAAAATTCTGCCTAAATGTGACCCTCTTCAACCCTTTTTCACTAGGAAAGTGAAAAAGTTCACTTTTCTAGTCACTTGCCTGCAAGAAAACACTGAACGCAGCTCACTGCAGACTGAAAAACAAAAGCAAGGGCTGCTTTTTGATTTTCAAGTAGTATACCTAAACCATTTTATTTTAAAACCGGAAGAAGAACTGACTTTACAGAGGCTACTTTTAATAACATGGGATTGAAACTGGTAAAAACAAACTCAGTTCAGCTTATCTTCAGTGTTGTTTGGTATCACAAAACACAACTGGGAATTGTCGCTCTTGCATTTTTTTTCTTGGTCTGTCTCTTGAGAACTGTGAATCAGTAACTCTCCTTTTAGGGTTGCAGTCTTTACCCAAGCATGTACTGCTACTGCCTGAATAGAAAAATTGTTTGTATTAAGAAGAAGCCTGGTAAGAACCAGGCTCTTTATTCTGGTGCATCCTGTACATTGCACCGTATAATAGTTGGCTGCTCTAAGACTCTATTATAATTGCATGGAAAATTCAGATCTGAACTAAGAAAGTCAGAGTGTTTTACATATATTACACAAATACACTTTTGTCTTGGATGCAAGAATTAGAAGCATTACCCTTCCAGTGCTAAGGCACAATAAAGTGTTTTTCTCATAAAACGAGAAAGCAGAACAACTACGCCACATTCCTCATTTAGGAAAGACTCGTGTTTACAAAATCTGTACACCTTTCATGCTTTTGAAAAGAAATTCAGTGCTGCCATAATATTACTAAGAGCTCCTCAGGGGAGGAAAAAGACTCAGCCTAGACTTTTTTTTTCTATGTAGACAGAAATTATGTGTGTTCCAGGGACTCCTCATTTCTTCTACTTTGAAAAAGACCCACCACAACACACAAAAAATTAGAAGCCTTCCTCGGCAGAAAAGTGACTAAACAAAACTCTCAAGCCCTGCGTCCTGCCCTCAGTCATTCTCAAGCGATTGCAGAAAACTCTCATACTGACAGAACTCCTTGTCTGCAAACCTTCTCAGTTTCTGCGTAGACTCCCAACGTTGTTACGTGTCTACAAAACGCGTAACTCTTCCTGCCACTTCAGTTCAACAGAGCTCGCAGCAGGCCGCAGGCTCCGTGCGTGCTCCCAGCCCCCCGCCCTGCCAGAGGAGCAGCCCCGATGGCCTGTCTGAGCCTGGTTCGCTTTAGTGAACTCCCGCCGCCCTGCCCCTTTCCCGGGGTCACGTTTCCCTGCCGCTGCGGCGAGCGCGACCAGCCAAACACAAGACCAACCCACAAAACGAGTTTTCAGATTTAGGAAAACGCACAAGACAGGGGCGCAGGGAGCCACAAACCTACCTATGGAAGCCATCGTGACAGCAGCTCTCCCACCGGGCTGTGCAAAATCCTCCTTCCCTCCCTCCGTGCCGCATGCTGCCTGTGGCTCACCGAACCGAGGCAGCCGGGCGCACCGCCCCGCCACGCAGAGACTTGGGAAAAGCTATTTCCCGCATTTGCCAGCACCCTCCGCTCTCCCTCGTGTGTTAGAACTTCACCGCAAAGTGGGTTCCAGTGTCTGCAGCGAGAGAAGCACAGGCTCCCTGTCTCAATACAGCCACCCAGATGAAGAATAACCAGAGTTCACTTCATCCAGGCAGAAAGTAAATCCCCGACTGTTGTTAAGAGTAAGCTTCCCGCTCGCTCTGCAGCTCGACTGCCCATTCCGTGTATGCCTGCTGTGCTGACTCCACCTCACTTGCGTTTGACTTTTTCCCCCCTTCCCCCGCCCGGCTCACACCGCCTTTTCCACGAGCAGCGCCGCTGCCAGTGCGTGCTGTACTCCGCGCAGCGCGCGGGGGCGGAGAGCGAGGGGCCAGGACACTCTCCTGGGGCGACTGGGGGCTTGGGTTGGGGGGAGGGGGTGTGTGTGGTGGTGGTTGGTTGATTTTGGCGGGGGGCTTGAGTGTTGCGGGGCGGGAGGGTGTTGTTGTTCTTCCCCCACCACTTCATTTGACCTTAGCTATTTGTTTCTTTCAGAGAGATGCACGACACGGAACCGAGAACTGTCAGATTAGTGCTTTTTAATGTCGACCAAAGCCCAGCTACTCTATTACACCAAACTAACTCAACACTCTCAGATAAACTTAGCATCCAGAGCTCTGAATAAAGTTTTACTCGCTTCCCAACATCACAAAACACGTGTAGCCTTACTGTGTTGCATTCAACATCCCCCTAGCATTGTTCTGAGCAGGTTTTATTTACAGGTCAGGAAGACGAGTGGAAACACTGCAGCTCCACAATGAGCAGCACATTTCAGATTGTTCTTCAGTGCCCAGCACACTGTATTTTCTGAAAGGATGACTGCAGGAAATTACTAGATATAGACAGAAACAAATACAACCATTTAAAGCTTTCCCATAATGAATTATCCTATTGCTTTCAAATTTCTACCGGCACCATCTTTTGAATGTGTACACTAAACCATTTTGATTATAGTAAAATTCACAAGCTGGCTTGGTTATAGAGATGAGTACTGGTAAACTAATTAACATTATGCTTTCTTCCACAGACCATAATGTAAATCAAACTATTCCTTTATAAGAATATTCATTCCTACCACTGTTTTTCTTTATACCAGCTGCTCCTATTTAAACATGTTTCATAAAGTTTGCACTCAGAAGAACCCAATAGCAAAGGTTAGTTGTGATACACACCATATTATCAGGTAAAAAGAAGGGAAAATCCTTGCTACAGGGTCAGAAGAGGTTATCATGCAGCAGTTCAGAACTGACATCAGTTACTTTGATTAATTTATTATACAATTACACTTTGTCTTGGATGCTTCCTGGCAGAGTCAGATGCAGTCAAACACAGTCTTCACACTTCTATAATGATTAGAGAAAATTGCTCTCCACAGAAAGCATCCCTGTCTCTGCATAAAAAGCACTGTAATCACAGGACCTTTGTATATATCATTTCTTTCCTGATTTTCAAGTCTTGAAAGCTTTGCTTGTTTGGCTATTTACACTTGCTGAATTAGAAGGGAACAAGAATAGTAACCTTTAACAAAGAAGATTACAGCGGTATGAGATACCATATGAAGAAGGTTGGTTAAGTAAGAAACCTACTTTCCAAAGTAATATAGGGATGTAATGTAAGCAGAAATCATGTAATTAAAAATATTAATGTACTTGAGTTTTGACAGCATTTATCAAATTTACCCTTTCTTAATATTTTTTTGCATGGATCCTTCTAACAGATTCCGTTATACTCAGGGGGCTACTCATCACGAAAATCCCTCTGACACAGACAGTTAATGACAAACAGAAGGGCACATAACAAAAATCTCACCTTTTGCTTGTCTTTCTGTCACAAATTCAAAGTTTCAATCAGATGAGATGAGCTCCAAGGAATAAAAAAATCTGAAACTCTAAAGCCAGAAGATATAAAGGGCAAGGCTGATTATACACAAAGGAAGAGTTAGCAAGGGAAGGAAAGGCAGTGTTAGATGTCTCAGGTGAGGAACTGATTTAGTTTAGGTCAGCACAGCGTGTAAGATACTGCCATCTCAAAAGGAGAAGGTCTGTTATTTGGCAAGAAGAATTGGTTTCATGGCTGTTCCAGGCACAGCACAGCGATAAGGATCAGGTCTTTCAATCTCTGCCAGGTGGTACTAGTGTACAGTTCTCCTAGATAAAGTACACAAGGTTCCTGGTTTAAACAGAACCATTGCACTGCAAAATCTATCTAAAATAATTTAAATGCAGGGCTTGAATTGTAACATGCACCTTTCTCCAACAAGAACCCCTGCAGCAGAGTGGCTATGCTGTGTCCTTCATACAAATTCAGCAAACTCCACAATTTGTGAAGGAATGTTGAAGGAATGTCATGTGTTTCCCTGCTACTCCAATGATTGACAGAAGTGTGGGAGTCAATGTCAAGTAGATTGTTCATTTCAGATTTTTTCTACAAGGAGCCTGAATATAAATAGCTTTGTAAAATAACATGCCTAACTCAGGCATAGGAAAATATAGATTAATTTGGTTTTCTCAATAAACATGGAATAAACATGAAGAGAATTAACGTAGGGTAGAATAGTATCTTAAAAAACATAGAGCAATAGGACCTTTAGACTATAAACAATTTAAGTGGAACTGAAGGTGTATTTCCTCTCTGTTCCCACTCAACACTGGAAGGTCTGTCATTCTGAAACTACACAATATCTTTAACTTGTGAATGCATGTCAGAGACTGAAATAGTTCATGCCTCAAACATTGATATAAAGTTTTAAAGAAGCTGCAGCCACAGAAACCTCCTTGAAGAACTTTGGACTGTAAGTCGATCTGCTGATTAGATAAACCCATTGTTCAATCACTTCAGGCTCCGGGAAAGGCATGCATCCGAAATAGGCTGAAGCCTCCAGCTGAGTTTGGGGTGGGGGGAGAGCACAGCTCACAGAAGCCCGTTTTACACNTGCAGTAGACAGACCTTCCCAAACACTGAAACGCAGAATCATTTTAAAACTGCAATTTTTTTAAAAAGTGTGCTCACAGCTGTACTTCGATTTTTGAAGCTTTCTTCTTCAGCCTTCCCTCAAACTGCATGGATTACTCTGGCACATCACAGTCATGACGTGCTACGTCATATAGTAGGCAGCCTCACCCTGGAGAAGTTGACAAAATTTCATAGAATCATAGCAAGAGAAGAAGTTGTTCTCATGGTTTTTTGTTAATTTAACCTTTTCCAGACAAAGTGACTAGTGACATCTCAAAAATGTATGCTATGCACATGCACTGCAAACAAGCAACATCAGGTATGTGTAAAAACAAACACATCTGCCAGGCTGCCTGCTCATCCAATCCTGTATTTCTATTAAATTGTTTTTAAGTTTTTGTCAATGGCTTATTGTTTGTATCTTCAAAAGAAGTAAAAATTAGTGACGGACTTCTCAGATTCAGATTCTTTTGGTTTTTTATATATGTGTAAGATATTATTCATCTATATTTCAATGAATACATACAAAGATAGTTATTTATCAAATGACTAATTTATGTGGGGAAATGCATGACTTTTTCCCACGGAAAGGAAAAAAACCAAACGCTTTAAAGCAGTGCTTTAAAAACCTTTCAAGTAATCAATTTTTCAGTGGTTCTTAGCAAAAAAAAAGAAAGGGGAAAAAATCAAAACCAAACCACCACCACCCACCAATGTATTATCAGGGTGTGTTTCAAATTTAACTGAACAGCCACATATGCTTTGAGACTACATATGCTTTGTTACTAGTTGAGTAACAACACCGAAGTATTTTATAAACACATTTTTCCGATATAATATTTGATTATGTAAACAACTTTTTTGGGCATTTGTAACTTCAGTATTATACAGCTTATTTTATTGCGTGAATTTTAGAATTTTTGAGTTCTCACAGATAGTAGTGAACACAACAGCATCCTTGGAAGTGCCATCATCTTTTCAGCTAATAAATGCGTATTCCAAGTACAGTCAGTTATCTTGGATGGCAAGTATAAAAAAAGAAAAAAAACCCACAAAAATAAACACCAGATAATGCTACCACTTTCTCTCACAAGAAAATGCCTTTGGACTAGCGCTACAGGAAGGATGTAAGCTGCAGGCTGCACAATTAAACTTTCAGATGTATTGGTTCCTGAATGAAACTGCAACAGACAATAACATGCATCTTATGCAAAACTTCTTCAATTTTTTTCTCAGTTACTAAATCCTTTAGAAATAAGGCAGTTGTTTCATTTTCAGTTCACAGTGGTACGAAAAGTTAGTCAAGACAAAATAACACACACTGGATTAAAGTGTGGTGCCCCAAATAAGGGAAGCACTTACAGAGTGGGTTCTTGAAGAAGAACCTATCAGCAGTTGCTTCATTTAATGCTACTAGTGAGGGATCAAGGAGCAGTCAGACTTGTTGAGGTACCATTGATGAAAGATGTATAACATGCAAGAGACTTCAAAGATGTCCCAAGCTAGAAACCTTATTTCATATGAACTCCTGTAGGAAAACTATTTTGTAAGAAGATCTGCCATTTCTTTAACACAGTTCAACATTTGAATTCAGGACAAAATGAGTGGATGAGAAAGTAAGAAAGCCTGTTTCTGTAATTAGGGTCCCCACCACTTGGATACTCATTTCCCTGTGAGAAAACTTAATTCACGTTTGCTGTTCTAGGCAGAAGACTCCATATAACTTTTCAGAACTGTCTTGGTTCAAATGGATAATGCAGGCAGTGCCGGGTCTCCTCTGAAAGGGCCATTTTTACGGGAACAGTCTCAGTTCTCTGATTTACGTATCTATCACCACTTTGCCCACATGGAATGCAGTCGTCCATTAAAACAAAACAAAACAAAACAAAACAAAACAAAAAAAGCAATGTAAATACTTGCACAGAAAATTAAACATGCAGTATAAAACAAAGTCTTTCTAAATCAAATACTTTCTCCAAAGCAGTTTTAACAGGGCAGAATATGGTTTAAGGCCTATGCTGATCTATGACCACAGTGTTTCTGTCTGGATGAAAATCCTGCTACAAAAGTAAGGGGGGTAAGAAGAGGCGACAGTGAATACTTTCACAACATCTTTTCAACGTAATGTCTGAAGAACCTATCTTCTCTTTTTTTTTCTTTCTTTCAAATTCTTCATTATTATAGAGAAGCTGCACATGGAATTATATACATGTGCACAAGATTATGCACTCTGCTAGCAGAGCATTTTCCATGACCATCTGTAGCACTTGGATTTTTCTCATGTTCAGCATGATGTTCAACATGTAGGTCACAGCAGACCGTGTCCCTTTGCAGAAGTTTAGCTCATGGAGCTGCAAGAACAATTCATCATGAAATATCTTTGTCTTGACATAAGCATCAGATTTGAAGAATTTTTGAGTCTGTGATCAGATACAACATTGGCTACAAAACAAAATGTATTCATGTTCCAGAATATTTTATCAACCTATAGTATCCAAAACCAATGGAAGAGAGAGCATATTTTAGAGAACGAGTTTTCTTATGAAAATCCAGTAACGAAAGTGGTTTATTTTGTCAGCTTTAACGTATCAGCCAAAGAAAACACACATTTATATTGTCCCACTGGTTTATCATCACATACTATCTGCCATGGACTTGGCATGCCCTAGCTTTTTATATTCAGTTATGTATAATTATATTCCTTTCTCCTCTGAATCAATGGCATATTAGAATGTTTACTGAGTGGCTAAAGTATGTACAGATTTTTTAAAGTTTTATGTAGAAACACGTAACATAGCTGTAAACAAAACCTGTCCATATCTAGCTAGCTAAATGGATTAAGCTCTAAATCATTTCATCTCTAAAGCTTTGGGAAGTTAAGTAGTGTAGACGGGGAGAGTACTTCCCATGAAAATCTTAGCCAAACTGAGTGGGAGTAAAAAAATGCTCAATTAAAGCTGATTACCAAACAGCTCAGTTGTAGACACTTATACTGTAAGTATTTCGGTTAATACCCCTCAGTAAAGGCAGACATAGACTACAAGTATTAAAGTTATTTTCCGTTTCAATTTCATTCTACTGTCACAAGATATTTTCCACCATTCAGATTGATATAAACTAAATTGAATGGTTAAGCTTTTTAGCGCATGAGATGGAATATTATTACCTTTGCTGTGAATTTGGACTACAAGAGTGAAATCACTGATAATAAGCATTGCTTATTTCTCTACAGGCTAAACAAATACATGATTTCCATGACTGTTTTTGAAAGATATGTTAAAATCTCTATTATAATCAGTGGCACAAAGGGAAGGAGATCTGTGACAATGAAGACTTGAAAATATATCACCTCCAACCTTCATGCAGTAAAAATTTTGTATAAAGATTAGTTTTACTGAGCTGAATGTCTCAATGAAAGTAACCCAGAGATGAAAAAGTGTGATAGATCTTAGTACATTATATTGACTTCAGTGCTTACAACAGCCAAGAAGTGGTCTCTGAACATTTATGATTATGCTTTACAGCATTCCACATGCTCTTTCTGGAAGCCCTCATGACGTTCACGCTGTTAGAATCCCAACAGGAGATCCAAGTAGTTTCCTGCTTGCTCCTGAAGCCTATGGAGGCTTCTTATGCACTAGTAAATGGTGTATTTTATAACAATTAAGAAACATTAGGTGTTTAATTATAAAAATATTCTGTAGATGAGCACTGTGTTCATCCACAAGATAAACATGTCAAGGGCAATTGCAGGACGATGAAAAACGTAACAGAAGTCTGGTGTATCTGCTTTGCATTAAACATCATAAATTTCCTTTCTCTACTTGTATTTTTTATTTCTCATTGATAGCCTCAACAAAAAAACAAATGAAAATCCACTAAAATAAACAAAACATCCAAAAAAACTTGAACACAAAACTGCAATAGCAAAAACGAAAATTCACCTGTGTTTCCAGGAGCACAGACCTTATGATAACCATCACATATGTTCTAAGCACATGAACCCAGATGTCTGGAAAAATTCTGTACCTATTACTTGCTTTGGACATGTATATCCTACATAAACACGTAAGAGGAGTAGAGAAAGACAGGTATAAATGAATATTATATGAAAGCTTTTCACATTGTGGAGAAAGTTTTTGCCCATCATAAACAGGAAATTTTCCCCTTTCACAAATTAGTTTTACTTTTATTCCCAATGCTACTGACCCTCCTGACACACAGAAAATGTTTTCAGTTTAGAACCCTGACATTCTTTTAATCGAAAAATTAAGCAGTATGTATCATTTCCCTTGCAACTCAGTGACTGGAAGAAATTACAATCCTGGAATAATAGTATGAAACCACAACAGTATAAAATTCTAATCAGTAATAGAATTATGCAATAATGAGGCTGTTAGGTTGTGGGTTTGCCTCCCAAAAGATTTATTAAACACTCATCACTCTACTGGATTATGTAATAGAGTAAGTCTGTGTTAGTCAATGAGGGTAATTTAGGGCTACAATGTCTCTATCAAATAAAAACAGAGTCTGTATGAGAAAAATTGTGGAAGTATTCCAGTGCATGGTCTTGAAGAGTTCCACAATGGCATGAGGAGAAAAGTTGCCCTTTTAAAAATTTTTAGAATAGATGCAGCTCATACACAAGCTTTGAGTACAGTATCTAGGCTAAGCTCCATGGAAGAGGTGAAAAAGCAAGGCCTTACACATGGTTGAAGGCTCAGAGATTCCTTACAGTGGCAGCAATGCTTTCATTCCATCATTTGCATTGCTTGAACTACGCAAGTCTAGTTAGGCTGTCCAGAAAAGATGGGAAAAAAAGACATCATGTCTTCTCTTTGTCAGTACATTGATAGACAATCTCCCCTTGTTCCACAGATCCCTGCCTTCTGTTGCAAGACAGTGCCTGTTTGTTAATGCAAACCTTCTGCAAAATTCTGTCTGTGCTTTGACCAGGGCCGAAGAAGGGGCAGCTAATCACATCTAGCCTCAGGGGTGGAGTGGCAGGGCAGCTAGCCAGCGTTCAGTCCCCTGGCAAAGAGCTTGCTACGCTTTTATTTGTTACTTCTATATACAAAGGGACTTCAATTAGCTGTCTGCCGTCTGAGACAAAAGAGCCTTTATAAGCTTCAAAATGGCCTACAAATAGTGCTTCAGTTCCTTCACTGATATGTGGGACTCTCCCTCCCATGGGATATACATCAGCTATTGTGATATTCCAGAGAGCTGTATCTGGGCTCTATCTGGAGCAGCCCTGTTTTTTGAGGGGTATTTATAAAACTAGCCAATTTATAGACCACTAGCCAATTTTTAGACTACTTAGGTTCATCTCAAGAAACAAGGCGTCTTTCAAAGAAAATTCAGAATGAACTCCGTGGGTGCTGTATTACTTTCAAGCAATGTAAAGTGAAGAAAAGGGCAATGAAACCATGGCAGCAAGTGATCACTGGAGCAGCTGACACAAAATTGGCTGCATGCACACAGACTGAGGGAAGTTAAATTTACACCTGTTTGATAAAGAACAAGGCTCTGAAAAGAAATCCTACAGGCAGGACATCTCCAATAAATGTACAGGGAGAATGAAGAGTTAAGGCATAGCTAATGTAAGGGAGACAGATACATAACACTACTGCACTGACTTTCCCTAGCAAAGTGGTTTTGCCTGGAAAGAAAATTAAGATATCTAGGGATAACAGAGCTCCATTTTATAAGGCTTTATTAAAAATAGTGTCCTTCAGTAAACAGGTTAAAAATCAGATGCATTCGAGATACTAGATACACAGTTTACAAGAATAACTTAAAGAAGAGAGAATTTTATCATTTTTTATACTTACGGACTGGATGCCATTGCAATTCTTGACTACAGGATACACAAAACCATGTATTTTTCTTTTAAAATATATACTTTTGTACTTTTCTAAAAGAACAACAGAATCCCTTGATATGGTAAGTGCTAATTATATTGAACGCTATTCTCCACATGGAAACAGGGAGGAAATAAAACAGTAATATGTCTAGGTAATTGGTAACCAGGTTACAGCATCCTCACTGATAATTTAAAAAGCAGATAAACAGCAAAGTTGAGATGCAGAACAAAGCAATTTTGAATTCAAGGGTGATCTGAACTGAGACAAAAGTGGCAATATCTTAATGGTAAAAATCAAGACTCTGGAGTCCATGACTTGAAAGGCCTCTATCTGTTGAAAATTTCTGAAGAAGTCAGTATATTTCCCGACTTTTACCAAAATAAAGACCATGTAAGCATTTAAAAGAAGAGCTAGGCTGCAAGGGAAAGTGCTAAAAATCAAGGCTGTTAAGAACTCGTGCAAAGTGCACACTGTTAGAGACACCTTTGTGGTATGTGCATTATAGCAGTCACAATCACAGGAACAGCTGCTTCTGTTCCCTTCAGATTCTTGGCCTCTTCAACACACAAAACATAACACTCTTGCTCTGCGCATGAATTAGGCATTGGTAGCAGAAATAAGAAGCACTTCTTGCCAAAGAAATCAGAAGACACAGAAGCAAGCAGATACAGTAGATACTTACTGTAGATACAGGCAATAACTATAGTAGAAGTGAAGGGAAAAGAGAAAATTTTTTAAAATTTAAAGTATGATTCTAACTTGCCTCTGACAATAGAAGTTTCTGTGCTCTGATGGGAAAGTCTCCTAATTCACATTTCTGAGAAATGCTTGCTAACAGGTATTTTTTAACTGCATATTTTCTAGCTGACCCACTTCATACCCCTTTAACGTTTAACTAACACCTTTAATGTCAAAGTACATTATGTTAACAGCTAAAACCAAAGCTGCATGGAGATGAGCACTTAACTTGCAGCATTCAGTACACCTGAGCCTCATTTTGAAACAAGCACTCAAAGGAAGAATTGCCTCCTTTTCTAATAATTAGAGTAATTCTTTTCAGTGTTCCATTAACTGAGTATCTAAAATCAGCATCTGAGAGATGACGGCATTTAGAATTAAGCAGAGAATCAAAACAGAGAAATACACTGAAAGCCAAATATTTTTCCAGGGCAAGTCCTAACTCTTAGCAACATTAATGGAAACCATTTAACAACAAAGTGTTCAGCAGATCAATCTATAACTGATTTGCTGAAGTTGTCCCCAAGAGGATATCTGCCACTAATTATTTAGAAGTAGGGAGAACCATAAAGAGATGTCTTGAACTGGGTAAAAGATTTTTCTATAGCTAAAGATAATTTTATTCTGTGTTGATGTTATTTGCTTTTCACTATTAAGTGAGGCAAATTAAACATAAAGGGTTTTTTTAAGTTAAAATCATAACACTATTATTGCATCAAAACCCATCATCACATTTATTGAAAACTCTACTATCAAGATCCTCCTGGAGAAGACAGTCATAGCCTAAGCAGTAAAACTATACATAATATACATGAATTTTCATTTGAACATCATGTAATGCATAAAATGAATGCCTGTGATTTTTGTTTTATATTAGGTTTTAAATACATTAGGTGGCTTCCTACTATGTCCAGAACTTTCTGATACAGTACAGAAATACTTTTTTCTTTTAAATCTTAGTGTTTTCAAATAATTTTGCACAAAAAAATGTGACAGGTAACAGTAGCTTAGCTGCTATTCTTAGTAGCAAAGAGTTAAGGCCTCGAAAATAATCCTTTATTATAAAAAAATCATAGCTAGATTGTTGGGGGTTTTGGGAGTT
>VZRS01006509.1:0-16867 GCA_013398055.1 Ifrita kowaldi
AAATATAAAATAAAATAAAATTATAATAAAATAAAAAATATAATAAAATCGAAAACCATAGAGGAAGAAGTTTGGGGTTGATGGCTCAGAGGAGAAAGGTTTGTTTTCATTGGCTTTTTATAAAAGAGAGAAAAATGGTAAAACCCTTTGTATCAAATTCTACACAGGAAAAAAAGAGAAGCCATTAAATGAGTGGGGTTAGATGGGATATTGGGAATAAATTCCGAGGTTTTATTTAGCAGTTCTCCATTAAATAAATGGGATATTGGCAATAAATTCCTCCCCGGGAGGGTGGAAGGGGCTGGGATGGAATTCCCAGAGGAGCTGGGGCTGCCCCTGGATCCCTGGGAGTGTCCAAGGCCAGGCTGGAGCACCCTGGGACAGGATGAATTTGTGGGAAAACAGCGGAAAATTTGAAATTCCAGAATTTTCCAGAACAATCCAAGTGCAGCACAAACCAGGCTTTCGAGTGTTAAATAATTCTGGTTTTTTAATTTGACTTCTCTGGCTCTGCAGGCACTGTGAGGAAAAGGAGCCAAAATGCACATTTTTGCCTCAGAAGGACTTTGCAAACTTCTCATTTTCAATCATTTCAGCAGCAATTCCGTGTCCAGCCCCAGTGAAAATTATTTGGCAGAAATTTGGCAAACGAACACCATGAACCATTTAATGTTTGCACCCCAATTGTCAGCTAAAAGGAGAGCAAAGTGATGGGATTTGCAGCACAAAATCTTCCAGATTCCCAGAACTCAACGTCTCCAGGATGGATCCTATAAATTAAAAGAAAATAAAAATAATTTCTGTCACAAAGCAACTCAATTTCAGCTTTTGTGTCTTTTAGAATTTAGGTTCTACACAGTTGCTCCTGTTACAATTAAACCGATTTTTTAAGCTGAAAATCACAACGAAACCAAGGTTTATGTTGATATTTTTATTTTTCCAACAAATATTTGGCCTTTTAATTTAAAAGTTACATCATTTGCTGAAAAATAAAAAATAAATAAAGCGAGATTTATTCCTCTCAGGCTCTTTCAAACATCTCCAAATCAAATTTCGCTGTCCCAGCCACAGCCATTTTTAGCAGCACACTCAGGTTTTTTATTTCATCTCATTGTTCCAAAGATTTCTTTTTCCTTCCTGTAAATTTCTCCTGGAGGTTTCTCAGGGCTGAGCTCCCAGAGCCCCCTGGTCCCATCCCTGTGCTCAGCGCTGGGGAGAAATCCTCAAAAATCACAAAATTCCATTGGAAAAAATGTGTAAAATTACTCCTGACTTGACAGAGGTAAAAAAATGACTCTTTCTCTGAAATTACAAGTTCAGCAGCATTTTTTTTTGCTGTTTTTACCCATTAATCTGAGAGATTTGGGAGTTAATCTCAGGTTTAAGGCAGGAAAAACTCCTGGATTTAGAACCATCCTCTGTCCTTCCTTCTGAGCAGCTCCCAGAGGCTCCATTTACCTCTCTCGTTATTTAGAGAGTTTTTTAGAGTATGTTTTATTTTATTTTATTTTATTTTATTTTATTTTATTTTATTTTATTTTATTTTATTTTATATTTTATTTTATTAGAGTTATGTAGAGAGTTCTTGTTATTTACAGTTTTTTTCTTTCTCTCTGTTCCATCCCAGGGCTTTTTCTTGCCCTGATCAGACACAGCAATGCAGTGGGGCTGTAGGAAANATTTTATTTTATTTTATTTTATTTTATTTTATTTTATTTTATATTTTATTTTATTAGAGTTATGTAGAGAGTTCTTGTTATTTACAGTTTTTTTCTTTCTCTCTGTTCCATCCCAGGGCTTTTTCTTGCCCTGATCAGACACAGCAATGCAGTGGGGCTGTAGGAAAATCTGAGATTTGAGATTGGTCAGAATCTGATATTTGATATTGGTCAGAATCTGAGATTGGCCAAAATCCGGTATCTGCTATTGGCCAGATCTGTGATTTTTACACACACAGCACTGCCCAGAGGTTTGAAACTTGACCAGACCTGGTGCACTCCATTTTTTCCCAGATATTGATCACATTTAGGAAAGAATAATTATAATTTTCCTCCACAAATTGAGGTTTTTTTGTCCCTAATTGCTTCCCTCGCTGAAGTTTGCCCCCTGACCTCCCCAGCTCCACCCCCGCTCTGTCCCTGCTTCCTTTGCCACACGAGGAATGGTTTGTGACAATTATTTTTATTCAAAACCCCTCATTTCATCGCTGCTTTGATTGGAAGGAGTTCATTTCCATCCCCCTCCATCTGACAAAGGCCGTGAGCCAGAATCCTCATCCCGGCTCCTCGCTTCGTCCGTGGAAATGAATCCCTTTGATGCTTCTGCAGCCTGAACGTTCCCATTGTGGCGCGGGGAGACAAAGCAACGCCGTTTTCAATGGTGCCTCTCCCTCCTCCCTGCCAGGGAACGCGACCCGGCTGCGGCCGCGCCTTTCCCTCCGCAGCTCTCCCCGTCTGCAGGGGCTGGGCTGGGCTTTGCACCCAGGTCCCTGCCCAGGCCCGGGATTTGGCTGCAGCTGGGACAGAAACAGAGACCAAAGTCCAAACAAGCCCCCAAAACTCGTGGTTGGAGTATTCCACCAAGAAGGGTTTTCCACCTTTGGACGCGCTGAATTCCACACCTTCCCAGGTTCCATGGAATCCCAGAATGGGCTGGGTGGGAGGGGACCTTAAATCCCACCCAGTGCCATGGGCAGGGACACCTCCCACTGTCCCAGGCTGCTCCAGCCTGGCCTTGGGCACTTCCAGGGATCCAGGGGCAGCCACAGCTTCTCTGGGAATTCCATCCCAGCCCTTCCCACCCTCACAGGGAGGAATTCCTTCCCAATATCCAATTTTTTACTCTCTTTCAGCTTACAGTCATTCTCTCTCAGGGCTGGTGAGGGGCTTGGAACACAAGCCCTATGAGGAACATCTGAGGGAACTGGGGTTGTTTAGCCTGGAGAAAAGGAGACTCAGAGGCGACCTTATCACTCTCTACAACTCCTTGAAAGGTGGTTCTAGTGAGGTGGGGGTTGGTCTCTTTTTCCAGGCAACAACTGACAGAACAAGAGGACATAGCCTTAAGTTGTGCCAAGGAAAATATAGGTTGGATATTAGGAAAAAGTTTTTTACAGAAAGAGTGATCAAATATTGGACTGGTCTGCCCAGGGAGGTGGTGGAATCACCATCCCTGGAGGTGTTTAAAAAGAGATTGGGTGTGGCACTCGGTGCCAGGGTTTAGTTTGGTTGAGGTGTTGGGACATGGGTTGGACTCGAGGATCTTGAAGGTCTCTTCCAACCTGGTGATTCTGTGATTCTGTGGTTCTTGTTGTTTGTTCAGAAATCCAGTCCCCGAGGCCAGACTTGTTCCGTATTTCTCATTTCTCCATGGGTTTTTATGGAAGCACATGGCATTGTGTGCTGGCTGGCTTTGGGGCTGGCCCTGTCCTCTCCTGAGGCTGCTCCAGTGGCCAGAGAACAAACAAGGGACACACCCGACCCCAAATCCCGCTGCGGAGCTTCCAACAAACCACCCCTGCTTGGTCTGAAACCCAGCTGGCTCCACCTGCCCTTGGAGGTTGGAGGAATTGAAGGAAAAAAATCCAAACAGGGCCCAACCCCACCCAAATGCCGAGCTCAGAACCCTCCAGCCCTCGTTGCCAGCCCCAAAGCTGCCACAACACCTGAGAAATGCCCCAATTCTTCCCCCACAGGGCTGGAATCCCACACTGTGCTGCTGTCACCGCTGGCCGACAGGGACAAACTCCCTTTCCCAGCTCACGCCTGACATTTTCTGCTGGATTCGCTAATTAGTCGATGATTTGCCATGCAGGGATCGCCCGTGCTGTGTCATGATTGACCTGCCACGGCCCAGCAGCTTCCAGAGCTGCGATTTACAGCCCTGAGTTGGCTTTTACCTTTTTTCCCTTTCCTGGAAGGGTTATCCCAGCGTCTCCCTGCTGCTCGCACACGGCGCTCACAGCTCCCGCAGGAGGGAAGAGCTGCTCCAGCCAGGAGCCAAACAAACCCAGATTGCAGCCTGGCAGCGGGGATCGAATCCATCAAATCCTGATTTCCACATCAACACTCCGGCCCACGCGGGGCCCCGAGCTGTGCAGGGCCTCCTGGCCAGATTGGAGAGGGTTTTGATGGGCAAGAGGAATATTTTCTCTGGAGATTTGGGGTTGATGATGTGCAGGGAAGCGTGGAGCAGGCGGTGTTTGGAGTAGAGAGCCTGGGACTTTGAGGGCTTCGTTTTAACCTCAGCACAGGTGAAGGGCTGCAGGTTTTAGCTGCACTTTGGGGTTAGAAATACACTCAAAAAATGCAATTACTGGGGTGGGCTCTGTCCCATTCCCTGTGCTGGCTTCGGTGGGAGCAGCTTTTCCCAGAAGTGACTCCAGCAGGGATCAAGGACTGTGATCTCCCGGAGTTATTCCTGAGGAAATCACAGCCCCCGAGACCCCAGAACAGCCGGGACAGGGAGCGCTCCCTACTCTGACAAAGAAAAGAGCTGCAGGTGCACAAAAAGCCTTTGAGAAATGTCCCGATAATGGCTTAGCCTGGATTTGCCCCCATGCAATGACCTCGCTCTGTTGGTGGAGGACAGGAGATAACCAAACCTCTTATCAGTGTCCAGATACAGGGCACTGCTTGAGATAAACATCACAGCACAACGTTTCCTGCCTGCCTCAATCTAATTAATTAATTCCTTACTTAGGAAGCAGCCCTGTCTCCTGCCTCATCCTCGGAGTGCTGACTGGAGACTTTCTGTAGCTGCACATGTCATTAACCTGAGTGTATAAAGCCCTTTCCTGGGGGAAGGAGCATTTGTTTGCTGAGAAAAGGCAGAAACAGGCAGGAAAATCGATTTTACACTGCAAGATTTAGAATTGAATTAAAGAAATCCGTCCTGAAGGCCATGTCAAATAAAGACATCAGCTGGGAGGTGGCTGAGGGAAGTCACGGAGCAGAAATATTCTGCTTTAGGGCTTGGGTTTATGATCTGAGTGCTCGAGTGGCACTACAGGTGCCAAACATGACACACACTTTCCCGAGGGGAAAAAACCTCCAGTCGAGGCTGCAGTTCCACCCACTGTTCAGAGCAGTGTCTATTTTAGGTATTTTATTTTATTTTTAGGATTTTATTGGCTAATGAAAGAAAAATACCATCAAGGTTTATATTTTGGGCAGTTTGTGGCCAAGATAAGCTCCTGATTTTACACCCAAGCTGAGGCAGATCCCAGTTCAGACCGACAAAACATCCACCCCTGACCTCGGATAAATTCCTCTGCACACCCATGAAGGTGCCCAAACATGGCTAATTAATTAATATTAATTTACTGCCATTTTTGAGGCTCATTTGAGACCCTAGAGCAGCATCCACACGTTGATATTTTGTGTATAACGAGTCAAATAAACTGAGAAAAAAACACCTCATCCATCCTGCACATCAGTGTGATCGGGAAAACAAACTGATGGATGAGCCACAAATAAAAACCTTCATTTATCAGCTTGTCTCAAGCCTGAATTTTTTTATTTTTTTCCCCCAAGCTACAAATCTTTGCTGAAAAGAAGCTTTTGATCATCTGCCTCAAACCAGAAGGGCCCAACCGGCAGCGGCAGCAGCGGAACTGCTCCAGAGGGGCGGCACTTCCAGCCCCTCCTGGGTGAAATCCTGGCTGGATGGGGAGAAGGGAAGGGCTGGGATGTGAAATCCCCCAGCTGGCCTTGGGAATGAGCTCCATCCATCGGCTGGGATCATCCTGGGGCTTTTTCCTGGGAACCAGAGAGTTCAAAATGTGTAAAGGCTGAAGCTCTTGGCATCCAAAACCAAAACCACCTTTCACCCCTCTGAAAGAGGACTTGGAATGTGAAAAAACTCCAGGAGATCATGGAAATTTAAGAAACAGAATAAATTTCTGGACAGACGGGTTGCCTGTGTGTGCCAAGGACCAATTCAGGGATCATTTATTCCTGGCTAAGTGGCTCGTTTTGGGCAGGCCCAGCTTTAGACCACGCTGTGAACCCTCCCCTTACCTCCCCCAGCTGCTTTTCCATCTCTCCCCAGGACACTGAGCTGCCAATCGCTGCCACAAGTTACTGTGGAAGATTCAGAACAGGTGAAAAGAAAGCGTTTGTGTAAATCAAAGTGATTTTATTCCACCTCCAGGTGAGCAGGAGGGGCTGGGAGCAGCCCTCACCCGGGGATCAGCTCTGGGGCTGCTCTGTCAGGGCAACGTCAAGGCCGGGCTTTGGGGAAGTTTGGATTGAGGCTCAAATCCAGTGACTTTGCCCTTGTTTAATTAATTACCTGCCATTCACTGAAGCTTGAGTTAAAGCCAGGCCCCTTCTCTGCCCTGTGCACACACGGAAATCACCAGCTCTCAGCCAAAAGCTCATTAAAAACCTGCCAAAAAATGGCTTTTCCCTTCACCTTTCATCTAGAAAAGGAGTTGCTTCTGTTTTCTCAGCTTCCCTTGGAGTCAGTCACCCCAGCCTGGGAAAGTCTTTGATTGATTATTGCATCTCTCTTCCACCACCTTTTAATTTATTAATGTTTGAGTTGTGTCTTGGTAAAGAGAGAAAAAGCCGAGTTAAAGCAGCAGGAGCTTCCCCAGTGACCTGGGAAGAAAACCTTCATCAATCCTTGGAAAGCCCTCCTTGGTTTCTCCCCCTCAAGTGCTAAAAGAGAAGTCATTTCCTTCTTTTTTATGCTATAACTCCCAAATTGCCATCGGGAAAAGGGCGTTTGAAGTCGCTGAAGTTGATTTGATTCGGGGGAAGGGCCGCATGCAAGGGAAGCGCCAGCCCAGGGGAGCCCATGGATGACCTTTCTCTCAGGGAAGCTCAGGCTGCCGCTCCCAGCCCTCCAGCAGAGGCTGCCAGCTGCGAGTCAGAGCTGCAACCACAATTCCTGAGATTCAGAGAGATCCCAACAGCCCTTGTGCCCAGGCCGGAGGATTTTCCTGCATGGGTAGGAACAGAAGTGTTGGGCCAGCGATGTAAAACAGAGAAGCCTCTGGGTGCTGCTGGGAAATGAGGAATTTTTGGTGTTTGCCGCTCCCAGCCCTCCAGCAGAGGCTGCCAGCTGCGAGTCAGAGCTGCAATCACAATTCGTGTGTCTGTTCAGAGAGATCCCGACAGCCCTCGTGCCCAGGCTGGAGGATTTTTGGGGGTCACGTGGTGTGCCGGTTTGGCCAAAATCTAGCAATATATCCTCTGAGAGAAAACCAGGTTACAACCACCCTTCCCACCACCAGGTTCGGGAAAAAGGAGATTTTCTTCGAAGGAAAGTGAAAGAGCTAAAAACTATTTATTTAACAAACACACAAGGAAAAAGGATAATAATGCTAAATAATGAAATCTCTCGCTGTAGAGAGAAACCTGGGAAGATTTCAGAGTCTTTCTGTAGGTGTGGTCTCTCTCCTCCTCGGAGCTGGGTGAGGGCCCACCCCCTCGGGCCTCGGGGAAGATTCTCCCGATGTGTTCTGATGTTGTTGAGACAGTCTAGAAGAGAAGAAGGGAAAAAAAACACCCAAAGTTCTAGGAAACAAAGTTCAGCTTTTCGTCTCACGCTGGNCTTGCAGCGTTGGGCAGGGTGAGTTCTTCCTGTGGATGTGAGTCCGTGACTCCCTTGTCCTCCGTTCTCCTGGCCCAGAAAGCAGGGAGGGCCCCCAGCCCTGCCCTGGGCACGGCTGCAGCCGGGGCTGGCCTTGTCCTCGAGGTTCCCCCACAAGAGTCTGGAGTCACCAAGCTGGAGATCTGGTTTGAGATTTTATCCACACTCCGAAACTTACACTGGTAATTACGTTTATTACACTTCTTACAATTGTTAAAATTGTTAAAAAAAGAATTGTTATCTTATTAAAGTAATTACAATTACACTTGGGAATCCGTGGTTACCCAAGACCCTCAAAACGCCCCCAGATCCTCAGGGGTGCTTTCCTGCCCCCAAAATTGCACAGCACTGCCCAAAATCCAGGCTGATTTAAGGGGCTGTAGCTGTTCCCCGGCAAAGAACAAGGAAAATCACCTTGGAAAAGCCCAGCCACACTTAGAGGTGGTGCAGCATCCCCCAAAACCCCGGAGCTCCCCGGATCACTGGGATAAATGAGCTTCCACCCATGCAGAGGGATTAAACACCCTGGAGAAAGGTGGCAGAGGAATAAATGCAGGTGGGAAGGTTGGACGGGGCAGAATTCCCTGTCCTGGCACTGGGCTGGAGATAAAAACGGGGAGGTTTGGTTGGAGATGGGGTGGCAGTGAAGAGATTTTGAGGAATAAACCCCAAGGAATATCAAGCTCTGCATGTGGACACCTCCAAATTGCTGTGAAACACCAGCGTCCTTCGAATGTATTGGAGTCAAAAGTTACATTTCAATCCCAGAGCCGTTTGTGTTTTTCCCAAGGTCAGGAGTCCACGGATGCTCTGAGCCTCTTTTGTTCTCTTCTCCATCTCTAATCACTTCTTTTTAAGCTTTCACAGCTCCCTCAGAACACTTTGGGTGTTAAGCCAGCCCAGACAAGAGAGGGGATAAAATAAAACCGCGCTGGAGTGACATTGACACAAATAAACAAACGGGGGAGGCTGCGAGTGCCCCTCTGCTTTCTCTCTTTCAGATTGGTTCAGAAAACCGAACCAACTCGCTCTGGGCACAGCAAAATGGGCTCAGTCTCCTTTCATTCCAGCCCGAGGGTGTCACAGCTCCCTTTATTGCGCTGCTTCCTCGTGGATTTAAACTTGGATATGACAAATCCGCTCAGAGCTGCAGGCAGGGGCTTGGCAGATCAGTTTGATGGCAAATGAAGGGTTTGGCTCTCTGCATGAAGAGCAGGGCACACAGAGCAGGGGGAAATGTGGTTTTTAGGCTGATTTGCATTTCCACAGCCCTGAAATGAAAAGTTTTCAGAGGTGCATTTTCCTGCTGGTGAATAGAGTTACACAGGGTTCGTTCCTTGTGCGTTATCTGCGGCTCCTCAGCAGAATTAGGAAGACTCTGAGTGTTTAAAGACACTGAAATTCAGCTGAAAGTCACCTGGAATAACAAATTAAGTGCAAGGAACACTCGAGGCTCTCTGGCAAACCTCACGTTATGGTCATGGGGTGGCAGGTCTGGTTTTACACTCACCCAAAGCAATTAAATCCCGCTTGGGACGAGATTTGGGCTTTTCTTTCAAGCAGCCAAAGTGCTCTGCACACACAGCCCCCACCTCTCCCCCTCCCCTGCTTTTCATCCCTGTTCACTTCCCCTTCATCACCGCCAGAAAAAGGTTCTGAGTCTCATCCCCCTCGCCAGGGATGATTTTTCTCTGGCCCCAAGCTGCCAGGGGTGAATCCACCTCACAGGAAGCCCCTGGGCTCCTGTTCCAGCTGGATTTGAAGCCAGGCTCCTCAGGTTATCCTAATTCCTCATCTTCCTCCAGCTGTGACTGCAGATTTGTCCCTCTGAAGTGGCAGCGAGGCGGTGAGGGGTATTAATAGAAGCAAATGATTTTACAAGCTTCAAAAAGAGCCATAAATCAACCCCTTGGAGCTGAATGTTCCCAGCAGCCGGGGAGAGCTCCAGCTGAAAATGAACCTTTTTCCTCAATGGATTTGCTCACGGAGGGTGAAATAACAATTCCAGGGCAGAGGCTCTCCAGAGAGAGCTTCCGTGAGGTTTTCTGGCCCTCAAGGTGCAGTCAGGCTCCTCTTTGGAGGCTCCTGTTCTTCCTGGGCTCACTCTGGCCAAGCTCTGGCCGAATTTGTCACCTGCCAAGGCACGGACAAGCTCCTGATGGTGACACCTCCCGTGGGCCAGAGCCAGACCATGAGGGGTTTCTCCCTCTCCAGTGCTAAAAGAGAAGTAATTTCCTTCTTTTTTATGGTACAACTCCCAAATTCCCATCAGGAAAAGGGCGTTTGAAGTCCCTGAAGTTGATCTGATTCGAGGGAAGGGCCACATGGAAGGGAAGTGCCAGCCCAGGGGAGCCCATGGATGGCCCCAACACAGCCCCAGGATGATCCCGCAGGAAACACCCACTGGAATTTGTGCCTTCTGAGCAGCAACAAGTGCCCAAACCCCGACGCTCTCACTCACAACTCAATCTTTAAATGCCCTGTGTGTACCCAAACCCTTCGTGTCTAATTTGTCTCCTGAGTGCAGCCCTGCAGGCAGGGCAGGAGCTGGGGGATGAATGGCAGGAACATCCTGGCAGCCTGGGAGCCGCAGAGTTCTTCCCTTCACCTCCACTTCCGAGGACAATAAACTCATCCCCGCTCCTGTCAGGGCCCTGCTGGTGCCCCATTAATCACCAGAGGGGTGGGCAGCCACCAGGGAAGCCGATATTCCTGTCCCTGCCGCAGCCACGGGGACATCAGGGGACAATCGGGAGCTTTTTCCCAACTATCAGAATGCAGCCCGTGGCTGGCTGTCAATTAAAGCTCTAATTCCATCCGAAGGGTAACGAAGCTGAGTCTGAGCAGCAAAGGAGTTGAGCAAATTGAGAAATCGGAGTTCAGGCTGACAGGGGGAGGAGGATGGCTCGGAATCCCAATTTCCACAGCCTGGCTGCGGCTCCCAGCAGTTTAAATCTGCTCATGTGGGGGTTCAGAGCTTCTAATCCCAAAATGTTGCTCAGATAAGGTGGAAAGTTTGCAAATGGATGCACAGGAAGGGGCTCTGCCTTCCCCAAAGTCAGGTTATAAACTGAGAATGTCCAGCACCAGGGGTTGCCGGGGCATTTTGGGATGGGCATGGAGTGATTCCAGCTATTTGTGTGGAATTCCTGGTGCCTTTAATGCTTTGAACTGACAGAGAGTGGGTTCAGATGGGATATGGGGCAGAAATTCCTCCCTGTGAGGGTGGAGAGGCCCTGGCACATGCACAGGCACGGAAACCCTTGGCAGGGGGGTTGGAACAGGATGAGCTTTAAGGTCCAACCAACCTAAACCATCCTAGAATTCCATAAAAAGACCCCAACAACAACAACAACAAAACAAAACCCAAAAAAACCCCAAAAAAACCCAAAACCAAAACAAATAATAAAACTGAACACTAAGAGAAGAATCCAAGTGTTTCTTGTGTTTCCCATTCCCCCGTCACGTCTGGTGTGATCCCAGCTTTCACTCGGCTTCCGAAGACTCCAAATCCAGTGGCACTAAAGGGTTTGGAAGTTTTGTGACCAGAAGAGCCCGGAAAACAGCAGAGAATGGCAGGATTAGGGAATATCCTGAGCTGGGAGGGACCCAAATGAACCGATCAACCCCAACGCAGCAATGGGGGAAGGTGGGAAAACTGCGTTTCCTGATGCCCCGGCTGCGGCTCCACCGGCAGCTCTCGGTTTTCTGGCAGTTCCTGGTTTTCTGACAGCTCCTGGTTTTCTGGGAGTTCCTGGTTTTCTGGGAGTTCCTGGTTTTCTGGGAGATCCCAGTTTTCTGGGAGATCGCGGTTTTCTGACAGTTCCTGCTTTTCTGGGAGTTCCTGGTTGTCTGACAGCTCCTGNCGTTTTTCTGGCTTTATTTACCTAAAAACCCCAAAATCCAGCAGAATGAGCTGCGTTTTGCCTTCAAGGTGTCCCAGTGTCGGGCCTGAGGTGAGCAGACACCCGGACTGATCATCAGCCCTTCCCAGCAGATTTTCCAGGCAATTCCTTTCTCTGGAGCTCGGGGATGCTCTGCCCCAGCCCTCTCCCCTGCTCAGGAAATCGGGGATGTTTCTGCACACAAAGGAAAACCAAGGAGCACAAAGCCTGCCTCAAACCCTCTCCAGTGTCTTTATTTTAGAGCAGCTGGAATCCATTGCCTGTGGAAAACAGGCAGCCAAGAAGCTCCTTTCTATTATTTCCATTTTTTCCATTATTTCTGTTATTTCCATTATTTCCATTATTTCCGTTATTTCTGTTATTTCCATTATTTCCATTATTTCCATCATTTCCATCATTTCTATTATTTCTCTTCTATTTCAGAATCCTGAAGCACAAAGCTGGAGATGAACAATTTTCCTCCGGTCTCTAATTTTCTGGGAAAAAAACCCCAACAAACCCCAAACAGATGCAGGTTTCAAAGCTCAGATCCCGTTTTTCACTGCAGGGATGAACTCGCAGCAGCTCCAGCACTTTCCACCAGCAGAGCCCGAATTATCTCAGATATTTTGCAAACACATTTATTTTTCCATGCTTTATGTGCTCCCCATGCTGAGGATTGAAACTTGAATTAATATTTATGAAAAAGCTCTTATTGATGTCGGAAGTACCTGGGCCAAGCACAGAATTTCTTGACAAAAGAGGGTTTTTTTCCCTGTGTTATCCTTTGCAAATGTGTGGCATAAATAACATAAAGTGGATTAAAGTCTTTACAGCCCCTCAGATAAATTCAAGTTCCTGTGTGCAGGAGCCTGGATAATGAAAAGGAATATTAAAATATGAGCAGCGATTCTGGTGATTAACATTTAGTGCCAAATAAAGATCAAGATTGCTGAAGAATGTGGAGTCGCATGGGCAGAGCTGACAGTTAATTTAACCTGCAGGAGAGCTGCAAATAAGCTTTTACCTCCAATTTATATTATTTTTTTACATTTTTACCAGGCATGAATCCAAGAAGCGAAAATTTAAAGCAGAAAAGCAACTTCGATGCCTTCTTTTAAACGGGTTTTATGATAATGAAAAAGAAAACACATTTTGAACAACAAATCTGGAATGTTTCACCGTGAATGCTTTACAATTATTAATTTATTTTGATCTTGTGGGCTCTCAGAGAGGTTGCTGGGAGTGAGAATAACTGGGACATATGGAGATGAAAACATCCCATAAAAATCCTTGTGGATTTTTGTTTCAAACACGTTTTAAGCAGGAAACACGAGATTTAAGGCAAAGCAGAGCATTTTAAAGGGATGAAAGCAGACCCGGGGAATGGCTCTGGCTGTGCTGCTGCATCCACAGGGCTGGGAGCAGCAGGAGAATCTTCCCCAAGGAAATTTCCTTTGGAAGGGAGGGGAGGAAGGGCCTGATCAATATTCTTAGTCATAGCTGGGTTATTTAATTACGTGCGGATGAGCTCGGGTTTAACCAGATTTTTTTCCAACTCAGGCTATTAAAAAGCTTTTCCTATAAATATCCCCGAGCCCCGGGGGAGGGACCCTGCACTCCCAACCTCCAATTTCACCCAAATCCATCCCAGCAGGAAGTTCTGGAAGCCGCCCTGACCCCATCCTGCAGCTGCCGGCATCGCGGGGATCCTTTTGCCCCCCGGGAATGTGCCGGGGTGCGTGGAACGCTGTCAGGAGCCACTTTGGGTAATTGAAACCCTGCCTTAAAAGCATCCAGGGTGCGGAGCGGGAGCCTAATGCAGGGCCAGGGGTTAATGCAGGGCTACGGGAGAACGTTTCATCTTCACGGAGGGACGGGGGCAGGCATTGATTTATTTGTTTGTTTATTTGCTTGGTTTGGCCCCTTAAAAGCGAAATAAAAAAGCTGTTCCACAGCCAACAGCGCGATGGAAAGGAAAATCCCTCAAATCCTTCTCTCTGCTCAGCTCTGCTCTGCCCGGCCGGTCCCTCTGCCCCTCCTGCGTGTCCTGCTGGCATTCCCGGGGCAGGGACAGTGGCACAGCCCCAGCCCCGAGCTCGGGGGGTCCCCTGGGGTAGCACAGCCCAAAAATAACCCGAAATCGGGCACAGGGGCTGGGCCGCTCTGAGCTGATCCCAGCCCGCTCCCGCTGCACGAGGAGAGCTCCCGGCAAGGACAGCCCGGGCAGAGCTGGAGCGGGGATGGATCGGGATGCTCGGCTCGGGAAGGGCCGGGGAGCAGCAGAGACCTTCAGCAGCGGGATCCGCTCCTGGGCAGCAGCTGGGGGAGCTCGGGGCAGTCTGGGGGAGCTCTGCTGCACCGAGCTCTGCCTGCGGCCACCAGCGCCTTCGGGGACCTGCCACCAGCCCTGCAGGGACAGCTGAGCAGCGAGGCTTTCACCCACTGCCTTCTAAAGTTCTCTGCTGTGACCTAAACCTCGTGTTTCCTCCTTAAAGATCTGTTTAAAGAAAAATCCGCAGGGATTTTTATGGGATGTTTTCTTCTCAGGCATCATCTCCGTGTTTCCCAGTTATTCTCACTCTCTGAAAGCCCACAGAGATCAAAATAAATTAGTAAGTATAAAGCATTCACGGTGATTCCAGATTTCCTGTTCAAAACGTGTTTTCTTTTTTATTATCACTAAACCTGTTTAAAACAAGGCATCGGTGTTGCTCCTAAATGACTTTTCTGCTTTAAATTGTCACTTCATGCCCCAGCCGAGCACCTGCTCCCTCCAGCCAATAAAAAACCCCACAGATTTCTGCTTTCAGGGAATCTGACCCCAAACACGCGGGGGATTCCGAGCCACTCCCTGGGGCCAGGCCCTGCTCCGTCCCCTGCATTCATCCGAGAGCTTTGCCTGCTGTGCCCATCTGCTCCCAGCCCGCTCGGTGGGCAGGGCACCGCTCTCAGCTCTGCTCACAAAGCCCCGCAGTCAATCACAAAGTTCCTACAATTGCCTTTTCCCCACCCCTGGGCTGTCCCCGAGCCCGGAGGAAGCCCGGGAGCGCTGCCCTGTCCCTCCTGCACAGCTGCTGGGACAAAGGCAGCAGCCTCGGGCCCCTCCTGCGGGACACGGAGCTCGATCCATCCCGGGAGCACCGGGAAGGGGGGAGCCAGGAGTCGGGGGTGGAAGAGCAGCTCCCTCAGCCCCTCTGGTTACCAATTCCTCGGGGAAAGACCAGCCCCCAGCAGCGCAGCCAGGAGGGATTTTGTCTGATGGAAAAACACTATAAATTCTGAAGAAAGGAAAAAACTCCTCAGCACCCTGTGGAAAAGGGGATGCAGCTGGTCTGGGCTGGGAAAGGGACCCAGGAATGCTCTGCTGGCTTGAATTCCATCCTGTCCCTGTTTTATCCTCGCCCCAAACTGAGCGTGGATCTGTCCTGGGCACCGCCAGCTCTGTCCAAGCCCTGGAGCCTCCCCACGGCTCCTCGTGGTCAGCGGCTGAGGGTGACCCAAACATCTCTGATTTATGGCAGGGAAAAGCTGCTCAAGACAACACGAAAACCCTGAGCCAGGAGGGGAGTGTGGGCCTGAAACGGGGTGTAAAATCCCAGGTGGGGATAACCTACAGGAACGGGTTCTGCTGTAACCCCGTGTGGAGGGAACTCATCACAAACCCCAGCAGGATCCAGCTCCTTCCAGGGCACCTGGGCTCCATCGCTCTCATTTCTCTTCCTGAGGAGAGGATTCGTGCATTGTGCAGGGATTTTGGGTTTATCCCCAAGAACTCGTGGAGCAGAGCAGGGAATGAGCCCTCAGCCCCTAAACCAGAGTTTGACGTCTCCGAGGCTGAGCCGCCCCCATTCCCACAGGGAGCACAGGGGGTGAGGGAGCTGTGAGCACCCTTCACATCCTCCCCTGCACCTCCTGTGGCCCTTCTCACCCCAATCATGAGCCCAAAACATGGGGCTGGTGGGGAGATGCTCTCCCAGAGATGAGGTGTGGGACATCAGCAGCGCCCTGAGGGGAGCAGGGCCACCAGATCCTGGAGGATGGGCAGAGCCACCAGATCCTGCAGGATTGAACAGAGCCACCAGGTCCTGTAGGATTGAACAGAGCCACCAGATCCTGTAGGATTGAACAGAACCACCAGATCCTGCAGGATTGAACAGAGCCAGGAGATCCTGTAGGATTGAACAGAACCACCAGATCCTGCAGGATTGAACAGAGCCAGGAGATCCTGTAGGATGAACAGGGACACCAGACCCTGTGGGATGAGCAAAGCCACCAGATTCTGAGATTTGAGCAGTGTCACTGTAGGATGGGGAGTGCCACCAGACCCTAAGGACTGAGCAGTGCCACCAGACCCTGTAGGATGAGTGGTGCCACCAGACCCTGTAGGATGAGCAGAGCCACCAGACCCTAAGGACTGAGCAGTGCCACCAGACCCTGTAGGATGGGCAGGGCCACCACATCCTGTAGGATCGAGCAGAGTCACCAGATCCTGCAGGATTGAGCAGAGCCACCAGACCCTGTAGGATGAGTGGTGCCACCAGACCCTGTAGGATGGGCAGGGCCACCACATCCTGCAGGATTGTGCAGAACCACCACAGCCTGGAGGAAGAGCAGAGCCACCAGACCCTGCAGGATGAGCAGGGACTGACACCCAGCCAGAGGGGCTGCAGGATGCCCCACAGCATCCCCAGTTCCCATTTCCTGACTGGTGTGACCACACCCGAGCTGCCTCCAGGCAGCGCAGCAGCACCGGGTGCCTCCGAGCCCTCCTGCCCTGCTCCTGCCCTGCATTAATGTCATTTATTGATGTCATCAATGCCATTAATGCCATTTTACACCTGCCCCGTGGCTGACCGCTGCCAGGATCCCGCCACAGACCAGACAACCCCAGTCTGTGCTGCCGGAGCTCCCATCCCTGCCCCTGACGGGAACATTTCCCCGCTGAAAGCCGGGCTCGCCTTCCCCTCGCGGCTCTGCGGCTCCGTCCTGGCCATTAGCGAGAGGCGGCTCCCACCGATGGATTTCTGCTCAGGATCCTCCCGCATCGATCCCGGAGGGGCCCGGGGGCAGCTGCGCTCCTCAGCTCCGGCCCCGGAGCCTTTGCTGGGGCGGCTGCGGGGGTGTTCGGAGCCGGGCGGGCGCGGGGATGCTCCAGGAGTCGATAAATCCTTCCCAGCTGCCCCCGGCCGGCGCCTGCGGAGGGGAGAGGAGGGATCGGCTGCGCTCTGACCCTCGCAGGGGTCGTTTCTGTCGGGGAGTGAGGCTCGGGGCACGCGGGGCGGGATTCCCAAGGGGAAACAAAGGAGGCTCCCGCAGTTTGAGAGGGGAGAAGAAGCTGAGACTGTTCGCTTTAATAAAAACAAAAAAACAAACAAAAA
>VZRS01006512.1:0-79856 GCA_013398055.1 Ifrita kowaldi
CTCGGGGTGAGCCCGGGGCGGGCGGGCTGCCGGGGGCTCCGTGAGGGGCCGGGGCTGCACGCACGGAGCTCCGCCGCCTGGTATGAAAACATAGCGTAGTTCCCCGTTCGCGCGTCACTCCCCCGCGCTCCTCCCTTAGCGACGTGTGGAGTGCCGGAGGATTCATTCGTGGTTACCGCTGTGATCTATTTTCTTTTTTATTCTTTTTTTTAAAAGTAGTTTAAAATCTTCCAAATTTCATTTTATTTATGTGTGGGGTATTAAAGCTTCCGAAAAGTGACATACTCATTCCACTTTTGTTTGTCCTGTTTTTTCATTGCAATACATCCCTTCATTATTTTGTTATTTTGTGTACGGAATGCTTACTCTGTTGCATATGAAATAAAAATTCATTTGAATCGCCTTCATTGTTCAGTTTCCTACGCCAACGTTTTAAGCTTTTGTTTTCACGCACCAGATTCTCATAATGTTGTGGCCACGTGATGGCTCATTTTAGGCTCGTGTCCTGTCCATGCAGCCCCCAGGCTGTGTCCTTCCTGCCTGCCCTCCCTCCCACTCTGCATGTCCTCTCTTAAGTTCTCAAGGAATGTTTTCATACAAGCATCTCCCATCCTTTTTATGCCCATTGCCTTTTACCGTAGGGTTTTTTTTTTCCCCAAGGCACTTCACAAAAGTAGCTGGTATCATAACCCCAAGTCTTGGCAGAGAAAGAGTTTTGCCCAGGGCTGCCTGCAGGCCAGAGGTGAGGCTGGTGGAAGCACAGAGAGCTTACAGGTTCTTCTGGATGCTGTCCCACAGGGACTCATGTTCAGTGACTGTGTTTTGTGCATCCTTCCAACAGCCTGCTTCTTCCATGTCTGCACACTTCAGTGACATGCATTTCATTTAGTATTTAACTTCAGGGTTTTCTAAGGACGTTCAGGCTGAAGTTACTGCTAAAACAATGTGTATTTCCATGCCACAACAGCACTTTCATGGTTACCATGTGTGTTTTTGGTCTTTAAGAACTTGAAAATATGCTGATCAGCACTGTAGATCTACAGGCTTATAGTTCCATTGCAGAATGTCCTCACACTGAAAACCTGAAATGGAGCCGAGTTTTTGGCAGCACATCAAGAGCAGTACTGTGAGGGCACAGTGCAGGGCCCCATAAAGGCCCAGCAGCCATCAGGGATGGGAGCAGATGTCACAGGAGGTGGTACCTGGCTCCCCATTAACTTTTGCCCCTGCAGGCTCCCAGCTGATCCCACAGTGGTACCCCAGATGATGGAATTTGACACGCTATTTTCCCACAGCAGTGCAGTCCTTGGCAGTTGCCAGTTAATGTTGTGGTGCTTCTCTCTTTGGCTGCAGGCTGATCTGACAGAGAAACTAGCTTTAAAAAACTCAGCAACAAATTTGCCTCCCGATTATTTTCAGTGCCATCTGGCTAATGCATGATGCTTGTACCTGTTCTAGCACAGCTGGCCTTGAGCAGTGCTGTGATAGGTTGTCTAATCACAGCTGCAGTTAAATGCTTACAATAGGGAGCATAAATACTCTCTCCATCCTCAGTATTATAAATACTTTCCATCCTTCCTGCAGAGATCACAGGACAGCACAGAGCAGTGTGTGCCTGGTGCAGCACGAGCACCCAGCACTGCTCTCCTGTTGGACCCCGGCACCTGTCTTTGGCTGAGGATGGAACAACTCACCTCAGCTGATCAGTTTCAGATGAGAGTTTATAGTCCATATTTTCAGCTTGATAGCAAGGATTTCATTACACCTGCTCTGTAGACCAAACTTTATTTCACCTGAAGTTATTCTTTTTATTGGAAGAATAAATCTTGATTGAACTGCTCAATTCATATCTTTGTCATTAGTCGTCCTCTTCAGTGCACTGATTACTGCAGTTACCTGAGAGGAGTTTCAGGAGCTTGAGGTAATCATGTCATTCTTGAAGTTAATAAAGTGCTTATTGTAGTCTTGGGGGCAAAATGTCTCTGAATAAAACATGCTTAAAGTTTAGTACCATTTGTTAGAACTCAATGTTACCAGAAAGCTTTTTATCGAAACGGGCTTTAAGCATGGAAATGGCACTTTCTCTAATAAAGCCATTTTCAGAAGTCTCTTTTAGGAAAATGGTGAGCACAGAACTATAGAAGTTAATATTATCTTCCACACAGGAATGCTGTTCTTTTTCACAGTAATACTTTCATGTATATGACAAAGCTTACTTAAAGAACTTATTGTGTTTGTATCACATTCCTTGCTGACTTCATAGACAGGCATTAGAATGTTTATCTTATGTTAAAGAGGAACAAAAAGGGCACCTACTAGCAGTTTAAAAGGTACATTTTAAGTCTAGTGTTCATAAATACATGCCACGCATTTTGTAAAGCTACTCTCTAAGCTAGTAATTTCAGAAAAATCTTACAACTCCATGACAGTAGCAAGCTCTGCATTCTTGTGAACAATCAAATTTCATCAGCTTTACAAAAAAATACATGACACTTAGGTAACCCCTCTGCTCAGCTTGAATTTGTGCAATGCACACATCAGTTGCCTGCTGGTGTCCTGAGGAAAATGAAGATTTTTCCTCCAGACCCTTTGCCATGCTCGTGGCCCTCCTCTGGACACTCTCTAATAGCCCAATGTCTTTTTTTTATTGTGGCACCTAAAACTGAACTGGTAGTGTTAGAAAAGGAATAATTACTTGGGCTTTTTGTAGGCAGACATGTTGGAGAAATTAGAGGGTGGAGAACAGCAGTAGAAATTATATAGTGGCTTGAAAGAGAATTTGGTTAAATGTCAAGAAAACAGTTTCTATAGAGATTATTCTAAGCTGTTACACCAAACATGCAAGAAAACCCAGAAGGACATTTTGTCTAGACAGCATAAAGTTACATCATCATGGAGTCACTGTGTCTTGCTGGATGTTGCCACTTGCAGCTTCAGAACTTGCAGGTAATTCATCTCATTGGACAGAGAGAGGGAGGAAATAAATAGTTTATGAAAATACAGTGCTGAGAGGGGCTAAAGATTGATTCAAGTGTCCTGAGGTGAAGGCAGCAGTACGAATGAGTCTTTATTGGCTTCGACCAGAGAGGGAGGTCCTGCAGAGCCTACTAAGCAAAAGCTTTCCTTAGAGGACACATCATCTTTAAATAGCAAGTCCAGCACAGCAGGGGAGAAAAATGTGCAAAATTTTGAGTTTTGGATCTCACAGAAGTGAATTTCATTTCTGATCCCTATGATTGTCTGAAAAAGTGCTGGTTTTAACAGGAAAATGTAAATAGCACCTAAGCATCCCTAAATGTGGGAGTCAGAGTAGTTAAAAGATAGGTTGGAGGACTGGAATTTACATTTCTGAGGCAGGAGGATAGTTCTGTATCCCACTGTCACATGTTTATTTGTTCTTGGGGCTTTTTGTTTGGTTTGTTATGAGTGCAGAGTAAGGAACAGCAAATGTCTTACCTGGAAAAAAACACACTTAATCTTAGCATTTCCAGGCCAAAGTTGTACAACCGTAGTTATGGGATGGAAACAAAAACCAAAAGGCAGAAGATCTCCTGCAGAGCATGAGCAGAACTGTGGGTGCCCCTGAGGAGCAGCTTGGTTGAAATTAGAGAATCCATGAGAATAGCATCCCTTGCTTTGCTGTCAGCTTGGACAAGTCACATGCACTTCCCATACTGACATTTCCCATCTCCAACCCTCCTCCTACGTGTCTGGGGTCTGAAAAACATACACATCTTATAAATGAAGTCATGTGTCGTAAATCTGATGAATGAAGTGCAAACTTAATGTAGCAACAGCCTGTGTGTACTGTGTGTCAAACTTTATCCTGTTATTAGACATGTGCATATGTATCCCAGCATTTTACAGCTGGCCAGATGTGGCAGAGAGACATATTACTTAGGCTAAGAGTTGCTCAACAGTACAGTAACATAAGTCTAAATAACTTTATAAATAGTCAAGTTGGGCTCAGTAGCAACTCCTAAAACCCATTAAGTAGAACAGCTTTCTTGGAAAAAGATGCTTGCATGGTCTGAGTATCATCATCTGGTTGGTTGTTGTATTCATTGTGTTGTAAATACAGTTTTTAAGATTTGCTTCTTTTCAGCTGAGTGTTAATATTGTTACAAGGTTAAAAACCCCACAGTCATTTTCACGTGAAGATGCCATTAAGGACTTCATCTACAATCAGAAACCTACAGTCTTTCAAATAACACCAACGTTGGCTGGGCCATAATTTCATTTTTGGACTTAAAGCTGTTGAAGGGACAGGGTTAGACAAAATGTGCTCTGCTTGCCCTGTAGCTGGTTTGCAAAGTTGATTTGAAGCATTAAAACTGACACAATTATTAAATGCGTAGGATAAATCCTAGGTAAAAAGATTGCAAAGCCGGGTAGGGTGGAGTTGGTGGAGTTGTCACACACAGCAATCAGTCTGCGTGATTGCTGTGTGTGATCAGTCTCGGGCTGTCACAGGGGAGATGGGAAATGTTTCAAAAGCAGAGCAGCACCGTGGCACTGTCGTGGTTTGACGCAGATAAGCATTAAGCACACGAAATCTGTTATTTTCATAGGGGGAAAATAAGAAAATATTGAGGAAAACTAGAGAGCTGCGAGGCAAAACGGGTTCCAACTTAAACAGTTGCTGTACAAAGAAAAAGTTTATTACTAACCGAATAAAAAGTAAAAAGAAATAACAAGAAATTAAAGCAAACCTCCCCTCTCTTCCAGCACTTCCCTCCTTTTACCCAACTCGCACAAAGGATAACAGAACATGGGATTTTAGTCAGCATTACTATTCTTGAAAAGTCTTTCTTATGCTTAAGGAAAAGAGGGCTTTCTTCTGCTTCACGATTCCCAAACTGCGACCAACAGCAGACCCGCCCGGAAAGAAACAATCTGCTGTGGTGTAAAACATCTCTCCCATGAAAAATCTCACAGTTCCTTCACACTGCCAAACAAGGGCCGTCACATGGGGTTATTAATCTTTTTAAGGATGGGTTATTTTGGCCTGAACACAAAGGATTTATTCGCCACAAGTCTCTAAAAGCCTCTCAGTGCTTCTATATAGCCTGGCATGGGCACTCTTCACAATCTTCACGGGCCACACGTGAATTCTCCACCCCCCCCATGTACTTCAAATGGATTAGAGAGACAAACAGTTTGTGATATTACAGTTTCTTACCAAGGCATGCAAGAGGTGTTTTTAAGCTACGCGCGGAAAACGCGGCACCGCCCCTTCTCTCCTGTCGCCATTCCCAGCTTCTCTGACATGACTCACTTTCTCTCTGGCTCTGAAGCCGCCATGTAGAAGAGTGTTCTTGTTCAGGCTTTACGGTGAAGAAAGCCTCGCTCCCTTTGTGCTGCTGGCTGCGTGGTGTCTTCTTCAGTTCAGCGCCAAGTGTGCTGGCTGAAGACAGGAGGCTCCGCGTGGAGAGGAGCGGGACCCGCCGGTCCCAGGAAGCCGCGCCGGATGGGTTTAGCTGTGTTGCGGTCCATGGCTGCCTTTAGCTGCCTGCGGCTCAGGGATAGTTCCCCCCACCCTGCAGCGACCCAGGGTCCGTGCCGCGGCGTTGGGAAAAGGGGAAGGGGGCAGGAACCCCGACTCGACCCGGCCGGGCCCGCCGGGGCTCGGAGGCTCCCCCACCTTCCGGCAGGCGAGCTGGAACGAAAGGAAATTCCCGCCTTTCCGTTTAAATATGTAAATTGTGAGAAGCGTCATTAGTCTAAAAGTCTGTCCATCAAGTCAGGTTCAACCCACTACAGGCACCTTTCAAAGCTAGTTGGAGTTAGTGCTCTTCCCGCAGCGTGGAGAATGTCCTGTGGAGGTACGCACCATCCCACTGGCAGCTGGATGGAGTGGCAAACACGAACCCAACACGGGCCCTTCTGTGCTCACCAAGTGTCACTTGATTTTCTTGATGGAGAGTGTGCTGTTGTCTCCACTTGAAAGTGGTTTGTTTCATCCCTGGAAATGTGGGATCTTGCTCTAGTCAAGTCACGGTGGCACCCAGATCATTACATTTTCCATTTATATACTGTGCATTTAAGAGCTTTGTGCATATGTTGCTTTCAAGTTGCCTGTGCCCTCAATTTCCTGTGTAATTTGCATGGGTTCTTCACAATAAAAAACTATGGAAGATAGTATTTGTTTATTACTGAAATAATTATAGCAGTGTAAAATCAACAGGGTAGGTTTAGAAATAGGAGCCATGAAATTCCCCTTTAAAATTATTTTAGTAATGAAATGTCTAGGGTCTGTCCCCTTGGCCTGATTATATTTAATTGGATTGAATATTTTAAAGCACAAACGAGGCCTTGTGGATAATTTAGAAAGCTATTCCACCTTTGCCAATTATTTGCTGCTTTCTTAATGTCTCTTTTTTTTCTTCAATAAGTAATATTTGCATAAGTATAAGATGTTTCACAAATGTTTTCCTACCCTGCTGCTTCATCCCCATCAGTGATACTGCTCTCTGCACGACATCACACTCGTTTCCACAGTGACCTACTGCTACAGGGCATTGCTGCTGGAGCAGGGGGCCTTTCTTGTAAATAAGATGCTATGCTTTCCATCACAGACTTTGAATAATTCACTAAAATTTAAGTGCATGATAACAGCTTCCTCGAAGTTAAGCTAATCTGGGAGTGGGTTTGGTCAGCGGTGGCGTACCCTGGCAGTTACACTAAAGAACTCACAGAACGTGTGCTATCATCTACTAAGAAAAATGTGGTTCTAATAGTGGAACTTCATGAATTATTGACAGCACTTCCTAATAAGTGTTTACTGCAATTTTCTGTGCTCAGGAATCTAACTGCCTATGATGGTGTTTCCTAGCAAGACCAAATGTTAATTCAATTATTCTCTTGTGTCTCATAAAAGCATTTGCAGCTGCGTACTCGCAGAAGTAAAGCTAGTTCTTTTCAGTGCCACTTCAAACCTGCTTTTCTTTTTCTTTCTGCAAGCACAGGCAGCTTGTCCCAGCACCAGGCCATGTGTACCAGGGAGGGGGAGTTTTCCAGCTGGGATCAGGGAGTGAGCTGCAGCCCAGCCTGGCAACACCTGGCTCTGGTGCTTCCATCCAGCTCCTCCTGCCACCAGATTCCCTGGCAGAGTAGCTGAGTAATTCAGCTCAGCACCAGTCGGTGGAAGGGAGTGCAGGTGCATGTCCAAGCTGGATATGGAGACGGAAAGCAGGATGTCAACTACACACAGGAGTAAAATAGTGAATTTCACAGCAAAATTGTTGAATGGATGGCAGCAAGAAAATGGAATAATGCATGAGCTTACATTTATTGAGGTTCTTGCGCCTTTCAGTTGCATGAAATCATCTGCAGCACTGTTTCAGGCTCTCTGCAGTCTTCTTCTAATATCTGTGCATCCATTTATGCTTGCTCTCCTTTCTTGTGTTAAATTAGCTCTGCCTAGAAAGGTTAGAAACCTCTAATTTTTTTCCCTATAAAATGCCAAAGATAATATGTCCTGGGCTATATTCAGTCTCCTTTCTTACATTGCTTTACCTTAGACCTTTTTAAGGAGAACAGCTTGAGGTAACACCACTTTTCTTAATCTTTCATTACTGGCTTGGTAAAATCAGGTAAAATACCATTTCTTATGGCAATAGCCAAAAATCTCTGCTGGGCAAACACTGCAGTCATGTGTCAGGCTGTTAAGTGGATAATGATTTAGACATTAATGCATTTATACATTAATATGCCTTTGGGCAATACTGAAAGATCAGGCTCACAGTGGAAAAATGATGTGTTTTAGGGGAGTTTTGAGGAGAGAAACAAGAAGGAATTTGGCATTTCATCCTGCTGGAGATGCTGATCCATCGGCTATTTGGACAAGAATATGCCTGTTGAAGTCCATGGTTTGTTAATTGCCCTGCCAGCTCTTCCTCTGCTTAAAATCAAGAGATTTTAATTGTGTGATTCTACCCCTAATTGTGTAGGAGTAAAATTGCTAGGAGTAAATGGCTTTATGTAAAACCTAACTCTTAGCACTGCACACCACAAGAGACTGAGGACTGAGTTTACAGGTTTAGCCCAACAAGTTGCTTATTCATCAGAGGTGGTGAATTTACAAGCAGAGAAAATAGGTCACTTGCACCTGCTGCAGGTTTATGCTACATGTAAAAGGGTGGGAAATAGTAGAAGGGAAATGATCATTGTGGTTTTTTTTGCAGGGAAGCTCGGTCGCTTTCCACCGAGGATGCATTCCCACGCCACTCCCGACAGCCGAGCTGTCCCTCATTTTCCAAGGTCTCACCTCACTGAAGCAGTTGCCAAAGCCAAGGCAGGTGGAGGTGGTAGTGGAAGCACTGGTGGAACTGGGAGAGGTCTTGTGGGACAGATTATCCCTATATATGGATTTGGCATCTTCTTATATATCCTGTACATTTTATTTAAGGTAAGACCAACAGAAGTTGAAAAGTCAGGGAAATAACTCAAAAAACTTCGGAAAAAAAAAAAAGATGCTCTCATTTCAGTACCTTGTTCCATTTCAACTCTGCTCAAAAAAATGCTTATGCTGGACCATTGCCTGGTGGTCAAAAGATTGGAGTATCCTGTGGGTTTTGCTGTTGCAAAGATTGTAGCTAATAATGCAGGGAACAATTTCTCTGATCCTGCATTGGCCTCTGACCTCTTACAATTTTTTAAAGGATTTTTTTTCCCGTGGGAAATGTGCATATCTAGAGCAATGTTAGATTAATTTTGAATATACACATAGTATTCTTTTCCCTGTTTTAAGTGGCTACATATTATAGGTGCTGTATATGTCACATGTTGCTATTTGTTCCAAGAGTCTTAGAGGAGTTTTCAGCTGGCAAAATCTCCCAGGCATCTGTCATGGTTTTGCAGCTGGTTGTGCTTTTCTGGGGCTGCCTTCTGGCACACTTCAGTTTTCTGTATTTTTTTCCATTGCCTCTGGGGCTTATCTGTTACTGTTGTTGTAACTCATAGGAGGACCATGTTTTTTCCCTCATCAGCTGGCTTCCAAGGGAAGAACTACTCCTGCAGAGCGGAAATGCCCTACTGCTACACCTGGAAACATGAAGAGGAAAATCAGTGAGTGTGACTCTGAGTTGTATCTGTGTAGCTGTTGACTCTGTAATGGGCCAACTGGGTTCTTCAAGTTCTGGGTGCACTGTAAAGTTGATGTTCCCTCCCCCCAAAAAACCCCAAAAAACCCACAGAATCTTCTGTGTTGGAATGAGGAAGAGTTAAAAAGAATGACTGCACTGTCACTTTCTAATCTCATTCAGCCAGTGAGGCTGTGATAGCAGCCTGATCCCAAGCCCCTCTGGAAGGAATGGCATTTCATGAGGTTTGCTAAATTACCGGCACGGATTTGCTGAAAAGCTGTGTCGCTGATGATTAAAAATGGATAATAGGATGTCCAGCTATAATTATTCTATAATCCCTAATAGTCTAGTAAGAACATAGAAAGATACCATAAAAGCTAGTTTCAGTTTTTTGAATTGGTGAATTCTTAGCCATCATCAGGCACTTCCCTAATTTGTCCCTTTCCTTGTTTTGCAATGCCGTTTTCATACATGCAATAAAGAGAGCAAATAATATTCTGAAATGTTAATTTGATTTTACCTAAACATTGGTGAGACAGATTCAAGTATTTGTAGGCACTTATTAGATAAATTAATAAGCTCATCACTGAGGATTGGAAGAGTAGTTACCATTACAGCATTTAAATGTGTTGTGTTTAGCTGGCTAAACTGTAATAGGAAAGTAAAGTACTTAGGGCTTTATAGAAAGTGGTAGCAGGAAGGTAATTCTCTTAACATAGCTGTAATTATCTTGACATTAATGCACATATTAGGAATACCTAATGTACTCAGTGCTGTAGATGGTGTCTCCAGTGCACTTGTACTGCATTGTGCCTGGCAATTTTGGGCAATATATTAGCAATGGTAATTGTATTTTTTTCTCTGATGCTTGGTAAGAGAAAGTAACTTGGCAGTAAGTTAATTTTGCCATCATTATACCCCAAAGAACTAACGGCAAAAATTATTATGCCTTTTTCTAGAGCTCTTAATTTATATTCCTAAAGCATTCATAGCAAGCTGCAGCAGAACAGGGGACAGGTCACTGCATTAGGAACCTGAAAACTGAGTCACCACTTACATAGTGACTTGGAGGAAGTAACTTCCTTTCTCTTGGCCAATTTCCATTCCTCTTTCTTTAAAGTCTCAGGCATGCAAAATAATTACATCAGTGTTGCACTGAGTAATGACGAGCTGTGCAGAATAGAGATCTTTCTAAAAACAGGATGTCTGTGGATGGATTTCTCCATTCCTGCTATGGTGAATTCCATTGTGCCTTTGTGCTGCTTAAACCGGTGTGCCTGAAGCAGCTGAATATTTCATCCACCCAGGCTGGTTTCATTTTGTCCTGCAGTGGGGAGCAATGGAGTCTCACTGTAGGATTTTGAACATGAGCTACAGAAGCCCAAAAAGGAGTTGAAGCATTTTTTTGGCATCCATGCTGTTGCATCTTGACTGTCAATGCTTTCAAAAAGCCAGTTTGGGTGTTCCTGCATTGTGTCTACTATTGTGCTATGGCCACAATAGTATGGCCACATTTTTTATAAAGGTGCAACCACAGCTTTGCTCCCCAGGCAGACACCATGGACTCACTGTTTATCATCCCAGTGAGCCTGGCACACCTGGGCAGGGTTGGATTCAAGCCCATGGACTTCATTCTCTTTGAGAAAGAAGTGGCTTCTCAAACCTTGGACTCATTAGAAAATGCTCAAATGACCTTTTGTTTCTGCTTCCAATGTCTTAAGAGGGAAATTCCATGTGAACTATTAATTCTGCAGGAGACAGGAAAAAAACAACCAGACAAACACACAAAAAACCCCACAATATTTTCTTTTCTTAAACTGTAATCTCCAGGGCAGTTCCAGTGGCCCACTCACTCTGTTTATTGGGAACATTTGAAAGAAGGTTCTTTCAGTGTGTCCTCTCACAATTGGTAATGTTCTTCACCTTCTTAGGCCAGGAAAAGTAGGTAGAACTCTCTCAGCTGAATGTTTTAGTTTCCTCACAGCCAGTTTGGTTTGGTACAGCATTTGCTACCTGTGATAATAGGACAGGGATATATTTTCAAAGCTCCTACTGACAGATCTTGGGATTTTTGTTTGTTTGTTTTACAGCTGACTATGAACTCACTCAGCTCCAGGAAAGACTGAGAGAGACGGAAGAAGCTATGGAAAAATTAATCAACAGAGTAGGACCTATGTATGACAGGTGTGTTTCAAATTGCAGCATTTTAAAAAGAGATTCTACTCTGATTAGAAATTAACCTTTCTTGTATTATCTATATTAAAATAGCATTTTCATTGCTACTTCAAATTATAGAGGTTTGATTTTACACAACACAATTCTTGTTCTGCAGTTTTTCTCTTTTCAGCATCTATATATAAAATAAATAAATTTTCCAACTTCATTTTCCTTAAGCAGAAAAGCAACTATCCCTATTTCCCCTCTTTGCACAGAGAGTTATTTGGAAGAAAATGACAGGTATGTATAAACAGAAGATAAACCATCTACATTTAAAGTACATAAAACAGCCTGTTTTATGTGACCAAAGTAATATCCCAAATCATTCTTTTCCAGTTCTATGGATTATTTTCCTAAATTGAAATTCTGTTATAATCTATGTAAATTCCTGTTAGAATAACCATAAAATATTTCTTTAAGGCAGAATTGCATAATAATCTGATTACATAACTTAGTTCCACCCTGTAACCAGTAAATTCATGCATTTGCTTCTAAGTGTAAAAGACAAAGTGTTGTAAAATCAGCATTCAAAATTGTATTATGTTTATTGATGTTTCCTACAAATCTGATATCACCAGTCTACGTTACAAAGAAGCACTGGGAACAAGTCTATGTTTTTCATAAGGAGCAAAAAGAACAGATCAATAGGACACTTCAAACTGCAGTGTTTGAAAACTGAAATACCATAAATACGAAGGTGAGGTTTGCAAAAAACGAGAGCTGCTGTGGTTGTAAATCATGTTAACTTTGTCTGGTTCAGCCAAGTCCTGTTTCAACCCACCCTGTAGGAATTCTGTGCTGAATGTGCACATTTTGTTCATTTATGCCTCAAACCACTTCTCTCTGAGTGTAGTTTTGCCCACTTTGTGCTGTGCCCTGTATTGCCTCGGGCAGACGAGGTGCCCAACTTGCCCACGTTCAGCCGGGTTCCAGTGGGAGAGCCCCTAAACTGCCCTGGTTTTGTTAATGGAACAGAAGGATCCTGCTTTGACTACTACTCATCTCTGTTCTGGAGAGCTGGCACAATGCTCTACACGTACCTCTAAGCTGACAGAAATAGGCTTATGAGCTGCCTAGATATTGTGCTGACTCTCAGGATGGAATAGGTTTTTTTTTACTGAGAAAATCGGTTTAGGGTCTGATCCAGTATTTGTTCCACTCTGGGTTATTGGCCCAAAGCCTCTATTTAGCAGAACTTCCCTTCTTTGTTCAACCAGACTATTTATATAGATGGGTCTAAAGGTCTCAGGGGAAATGAGAATCTGAATCCTAAGAAGAATTCTGTATGTTGCCTCTTTGAAGAGGGGGGGAAAAGCACCTCTTGATAGAGCAAATAGCTGTTTTCAAACACTTTGAAGCTTTCTTAATCTACTCATTAATTTCACTAATACTGGATAAATCTATTAAAATAAAACCTATGGTTAGGAAGTATAGTTAGATCAGAGTACTGAGCTAGGCTCATTCAATCTGGCTATTGATAGATTTAAATGAAAAGGGAAGAGTAAGAGAGTAAAAATGACCTGAGCTTTATTTATTGATATGCAGTTAAACAGAAACCCTTACACAGAAAAATCAGAGACAGAAATCACTGGTGTCAAGTTTAAACTGATGCTGAAAGGCCCCAGGTGAGACCATGGCCCTTTACACCAGGCATGGCAGAGCAACGGCCAGCTGGACAAGTGGAGCTTTACTAACCAAAGCAAAGGTCATATTCTGCATTGTCACAAAGCCTGATGTGTCACCATAACACACAGTGCTTGTCAGAGTGCTGAGGGCTGAGCTCGTGCCTCAGTGTCCTCTCACTGTACCTCAGGAGCATTCTCCCAGCTGAACTGCTCCCAAATTCATCCTGGATTTCTCCTGGAACAGATTCTTAGAATCCAAAGACATTCTAGTCTTGGAAATTTTCTTCCAATACAATTGCTTTTGAAATCTGGATGAATTTGAAAGGATTGTTTATTCTCAGAGAATGCTGTACCACAGAAAGAAATCCTGTTTCAAAGGAATAATATAACGGTGCTGTGTGATTTTATTCTGCTTTCTTTTGTAGCAAGCGTACATGTTGTTTTCTTGCTATTACTTATCCTGCTCCATTTCTTTGCCTTTCAAACTCATTTGAGTGAAGTGAGGCTGGGAGACCTCTCAATACTATGAGCTGATTTCTCAGGTGGCATAGCTACTATTACCCAGTTGTGTGTTATAGAAAGTAGCAGCCAGAAACTTGGATTTGCTTTTGTTTTAAAGGAGGTTTGAAGACCAACCTCCAAACCAACTGAGAAGACCCCCTTCCAAACCAGTTGAATTGGTTTAGTTGGAACTGCTACACCTTTAAGTAGAGAAACAGCCCTCCAGAAATGCAAAACTATCAAAAAGTACAAGTACAGATACTTCTAATAAGGCCTAGCATGTTGTAGGAAGAAGCAAGGTAAAGAAAGCAACAGGAAGAAAGTACTGCCTGGCCGGGTCCTCAACAACATAACCAAAAGTTTCTATTCCTGGTATTTAGGTAAGAGGTAGAAATAATACAGCTCACTTGCCTGTTTTTAAAGTCCTGTTTACCTCAACTGGAAAAACTTTCCTTTTTATCATAAGCTGAGCAAAGGTGATATGGAAGAGTGAGAGGCTCCATGGGATGCCAGTTTTTGGGATGTAGCTGCATTTTCATAGTGATTATTTTAAGATCACGAAGCTAAAAAAATACCAGTTAACATGTCTGAGATGCTGTTTTAGATCATTTAGATTATTTTCCCTGCAGTCATGATGGCTCTTTAGAAAATGTTCTAATCTCAGAGTAAGATTAAGAAACCTTTACTTTACCTGTTAATGAGCACTTCAGGACTCTACAAAGTGTAAGCATTGCCATTATGAAAAGTAATAGTTGTGTTGGAGCTACAAATACAGAGAGCAAAAAGACCTTTTCTTACACTGTAAACCTTCTGCATCTGTTATCCTCTTAGCGTTCCTAAGTGCATGATATCCTGGTAAATCTCCCTTATGCAGGCAGCCAGATGTCTTATACACTGCCAGCATCCTACAGTAGGTCTTCCCAGAGGCCTTAAATGAAGTCAGAATAACACATGGGCTTTAGTTTCTCCCTCTCTGCAGGGAAATTTGCCTTTTAAGCCAGGTATTTGGAGGAGGGCTCTGAAATACAGAGCCCGTGTGTTGCAATAAGACGGTAGTGTTTTCTAATGAGGGTATCCCACCTGTTAGGAATTTTCCTGTATGAATGCCACAGTGATGCAGCTGATTGATTGATCCTGTTATCTGAGCTAGCTTATCTGCCCAATGTGCTAAAGAGATAGGCCTCTCTGTCTTCATGCAAGTGATATGTATTCTAATTGGGTACGGTTTTGTCTGTAAAAGGAGGATTAATTTGGCAATTCTATTACAGCTTTGGTCAAAGACTGATGAAACCATTCCCTTTTGTGGGCCTCTTAATTCACATCTCAGATTCCACATCTGCATAAGGAAGGCTTTTGGGAAGATGCTGCCTCACACCTTCAGTTGTTTGTGGAAGAGATTGCCACCACAATTTGGGGGGCTCAGTGCAGCCTACATGTAGTGTTGGGATATCAGCTTTGCAAACTGTGAGGCAAAGTGCTCCTTGGTGGAAATGCTGAGAGGTGATGTTTTGCCTTGTGATCTCAGTGAAGCAGCTCAGTCTGGGTAGGTGCTAATGAAACCTGAGCTAAGTTCAGTTACACACACCTGTGTTTGCAGCTGTGCACAAAATCCAGCCCAGGATCAGCCCTTCCACCACCATCACACCAACCAGCAGTAGGAAGCTAATCTTGGCTGTAAACCAGGGTGACTTTGCTGCCCTTGGTGGAGTAGCCATCCTGTCACCATCGTTCCCATATAGGCAGAGTGGCACAAAATACCTCTTGGAGTGCTGCTCCAGTCCCAGCAGTTGGTAAGAGGAAAATCTGAAGATGGACATTGCAAGTTTATAAGAATTCGGATAACTAGAATGAGGTTCGCATAGATACTAACCACCTAGAGCCAAAATCTGTTTCCAGCTCCTCTCTTCCCATCTCATCCCTGCGATTCACTGAGCAACCTACTCAGTGAATCTGCTCTTGGAGATTATCTGTCTGCTTTCCAGACCAGAGATCACCAGAGACCATCTGTCTCACCTCACATACCACCTTACAGTTCAGCATTCTGTGCATGCCAGGGCCACCCTTTCCAGCTAACTGGGGGCAACAGATCCTGACTGAAACACAGATCCAAAAGGGCGCCAGAGGAGTGGCTTGAACTGGCATTACTGCTCAAGAACAACTTAAACCTCAAGATACCATGAGTTTAAACTCAGGATGAAACAAGCACCATTGGTCAGAACCATTTTCACCCCTGGTGGCAGCCAGTGTCCTTCTTATTCTGATCTATTGAGTTAGCAGACCACAGAGCACCCCCCTCCAAATACTACTTTTTTGTCCATAAGATTTTTAGGAGTCTTTTTTAATTTCAGAGAAAATAACATGTAATGACAGCATGATCGTATCTATTGGAAGCATTTTTTTACAGCAGTAATTGTATTACCTAAGCAGCAATAATTACCAGATTCAGTAGTGTAGAACCAGTCAAAAGTTTGCTTTGAATCTGATAAACATCTCAGTCCTCTCCCTCTAATTCTAAAGGGCAAGTTACAGTTAAATGTAACACCTTCTTTGCATTTTCAAATCTTCCTTTCTGTTTTTCCCCCCATCTCCCCACAGGCTGCATTGTTGACTGTCTATAATGACAGGATGATCTGTCCAACTTGCAGGTTTAGTGGTCATAATAAGGCATCATTAGAGTCTTGAGACTAATGACTGTGAGAAATTTTGATCAGCCCCACAAGCTACACATGTAGCACAGATTCATAATTTCATTTCCTTAGAATACTTCACACAAGGCACTGCACTCTAATTCTTACCTAACACACTTTTATAGGCAAGAAATTTCTGTAGTATCTTTTGCACCATAACTCTTTTGTGTGTGTCACTTTCATCCTGCTCTCACATTGGCTTTACCTGCCTTCCTTTACCTGTTTAAATTTGCAGGCTTTTTGGATGAAGGAATAAACTATACCCAGGTGAAGTGCAGAGCACATGCAGATGTTGAGGAGGGGTCACACTCCTCATTAGGTTTCTCCAGACTGTGCTGCTGGCATGGACCAAACAGTTGGGTTCAAACTCTTTTCATAGCTTGTAATAACAGTGGATTAAATTCTGGTGTCTAATATTTTCTAGCAGGACTCAAAATGTTACAACAGACCAGGAAAAAATGTTACTTCAACAACTCCGAGAAATTACTAGAGTTATGAAAGAAGGAAAATTCATCGATGACATCTCTCCTGAGAAGGAAGCTGAGGAAGCTCCTTACATGGCAGATTGGGAAGGTAAGTGAGAGCCTTTCTTACTACCCTTACAAGAAAAATTGATTCAGGATTCCTCACAGTCCCAGATCCTTTCAAAGCTTTGGTTAACTTTATCCTTCCTTTCCAGAAGCCAGTGTTCAAAACTTCGCAAGAGGTTGCTTGGCTTTTTTTTTTGTCCAACCACAGTAGAAAAAAATAGATTTTGACGTATTCAGCATTTCTTCTAGTGTAAACACTGCACTATCTGCTGCCCAAAGTGGCATATGAATATTCACATATGCTCCATCTACTGCTGGGGCTTGGCAGCTCTAGGTTTATATCTTTCCCTGTCTTTGCTGGGCTGGATTTCATGACAATCATAAAACCCCTGGCAATCAGAATCAGTATGCTTTAGACAGGTTACAGTTTTCACTTTTGATTAGCCATTCTTTGTTTGCTCCAGTGTTGTAAAAGCCAACTCTGGGAAGTCTGTCTTATAAAAATTATTTATTTTAATGTCCTTTCCATTCCTTGGTGTTTACCTGCTATAGATATGTGTTTTCAAGATATCTTGAGCTGCTCGCTATCATAATTTTAAATGCAGACTTAATTTCTTGCTTCTTAAAAAGCTTTCAAAAATGATCTAAAATATAAAGCATAAACAGTGGCCTTGAGCTCTGTTCATATAGTCAAGTTTATGATGTTATTTCTAAAATGAGATGCACAAAGTCATTGATGTATCTGTCTTTTCAACTAAGTAATGCTGTTTATAGCAAGTGTTCAAACCATGCATCAATCTGTAGGCAAAAAAACCCAAAGGATCCATTTAAAGATCTAAGACACACCATTTTTACCTGTTAGCCCCCGTAGCTTCCAGCAAAGCTCAGCTTTCACTCTTGAAAGTCAGGGTTGATATCCTGGCTCCCTAAAAATAGGTGAATTTTTTTCATCATCTCCCGAGAAAACATGCTGTGCACATTCTTGCCATGGTTTCAGTACTGTGGTGTGTACGTGGCGTTAAAGAGCTGACACTTGCACTGACAGTAGAAAAAACAACTGTCCTGGCCAACTTTGCATCCCCACTGAAGTCAGGACTATTAAATGCTGGAATAAACTCCAAGCTGCATATCCCTTTATTCCTAAGGTTATCCAGAAGAGACCTATCCTGTCTACGATAATTCCGATTGCTTCAAGCGCAAGCAGGACACAATCCTTGTAGATTACCCTGACCTGAGCCAGCCCTCCCCAGAAGAGCTGGCAGAAAGAATGGAGGGCATGGAAGATGAGGAGTATCCTTGTGATGAAACCCTGCTAGGTGATCTCACCATGGGAATGGGTGGTCAGGATTTAATGCAGAAAAAGGATGATCTCATCAGTGAGGAGAAGAGTGACCCTCCTCCCAGCCAGAGCGCTGGGGAGTGCTGCTGTTGCTGTGATGATGATCCTGCTGTTGTAGCAGAGAACGCTGGATTCCACTCGGAGAGCTGCAGTGAAGTAGAAGAGACAAGCCAAGAGGACCTGTCTGTGGAGTCAGAAAATGAAAATGCAGCACTGGAAAAGCAAAAAGTCGGTGGTTCAGAGGAGACAGGCACACTGAGAAAACGCAACACCAAAGTACTTGATTGATAGGGACTACAGTGGATGCTATCCAGCTGGTAAAGGTAGAGGTCATAAACTGTCATCCATATGGCTTTTGTTCCCAGTGAAAACTTCTCTGTGTTCATCTCCTTGTACCTATTGCATTCTCGTGGTACCAATCACATCATCTGCCTGCACTGGAAGCCAATGCCCTCTTTCATGCACTCACCATGGGTTACCATGACGTTGCCAACAGCGCTTTGTCCTTGATTTTTGAAACCTTATATTTTGGAGCAGATATTTGTGACTCATTCCTTTTCAATTCTGAAGGAGCTGTCCTTGGTTTTGTCCTTTGTCATCCCAGAGTTAACCAAATGTCTCTTCTGACTTTTTCAAAAACATCTGTGTGCTACCAGTTTGGAGAGTTAATCAAATCCTTATATATACATGAGTTTACTGGGATGCTGAAGGACAAAATATGCCTTCTTTCTCTTAGCTGAATGTTAACTGGTCAGCAGAGCAGGTCATAGTCACACACATGACTCTCTCAACTCTGTCATTGCTCTCTACACTTGAGAAACTGCTGTCACTACAATCCACAAAGCTCCTGTGCTGCCCCACAGCCCCTTTCCCAGTTATTCCATGTTGTTGGAATGGTAGCCTAATCCATGTTGTGTTACTTGTGTGAGCAAGACTGAAGCTCTGTGAATTGTGCTTTAACTTTGCCTTAGCTGTGGTGAAATTCCCAGATGATTGCAGGAAGTGGACCACAGTGTGTGAGAGCACTAAAAATATCCCTAGAGACTAAAACCAAAAAAGTGGTGTTAAGGTTTGTAAAGGAAAGAACAGCATGAGGGAGACCCTCAGACTGAAGGTAGCAGGTAGGCTTTTCCTTCTTCCTGGAAACCTGCAGGTTTTTTATGCTCTTGGAATGTTGTTGCCACTGTCTTATTGAGGCAACCCCAGGTATGGGATGAGGAGGGTGCTGGAGCCACGGGCTCCTGAGGGGAGGTGGTTGGCAGTCCCTGTGCTCAAGGGACAGCCTTTCTTGTACGAGCAGCATGGTAGGCAGGATGGGCCCCAGGAAAGGGGCTCTCAGCCCCTGTGACCCTCCTCCTTATCCCATATCTGGGCATTTCTCAGGCCACAGGCCCACATAACCCCCTGTATGGGGCCACGCTCCATGGCCCGGTCACAGTGGCTGCTTGTGATGTCACCAGTCCCTGAGTGCTCCGGCACTATGGAAGCAGGGCCCTCTGCAGCTGCCCCCTCCCCACCCAGCTCTGAGGCCCTTGATGAATGTCTGGAAGGGAGAAAAGCCAGAGCAGTGAGGCGGATGGCAGCCCACCTTTGCAAGGGACGACAGCTGGGCCCCTTCCAGTGATGGCCGAAGAGGAAGGCATGTGCCAGGAGGAGCCTGAGGAGGCAGTGGAAGAGGAGGAACAAAACCACCCCTCTGCCATGAATGGCACCACCCTCAGTTCCCTGGTCATGGCCATGCAGAGCTTGGCTCTGTGCCCGCCAGGGAATGCTGTGCAGCCCAGGGACATGGGCCTGCCAGGGAGCAGCCAGAGCAGTGAGCTGGGTGGCCACCCTCCTTTGCCTGGGACAGCACAGAGACACGTCCGGCAGCGGCCAAGCAGGGAGTCGCTTTCCCTGGGCCTGAAAAATGGCAATCGACAGTGCAGGAGAAGGAGGAGGAGAAGGAGGAGGAGGAAGAGGAGGGGAAGGAGAAGGAGAAGGAGGAGCATCAGCCCTTGCACCATGAGAGCCATTGCCAACATGGAAGGGACGACATCCAGCGCATGCCTCCAGGAATTCTGGCGGCTCAAAATCCGCACCTGCATGACTGAAAAATAAGCAACAAGACAAGGATGAAAATGCTGTCATCCTGCTTATTTGGTACTTTGGCAACAGCATCTGTGCTCCCGTGACCCCTTAAGTAGGAGCATTTTTTAGAAACTTTTAGAAACTTTAGCAACTTTGCTTTTTAGAAACTTTCATGCCCACATCCTGTTTGCTGGTGCCACCTTACATCCTGGGGTTTTTTAGGCTATAACATCAACAATTTGAGACTAGGTTTTCTAAACAGAGTAAAATGATCATAATGAAGGCATGGAGTCCTAGGAATTTCTTCTTTCCAAATGTGCTAGGTAATATTATGGAGTCCCAGCCTACACATGGGGCCTGTCCTGCTGGCTCACCTGTTCCGTCTCCCAGCATCAACAATTATTTTGTTGATTGCCATGCATGATATGAGCCCTTCCTTCCCATCTCCTACCCCCACCCTTCCTGGAGCTCCTCTGCTCTGAGCCAGAGGGAAAGGACATGAATTGACTTGGCTTCCACCAGGCTGCTGTGCTGAGGCAACAGGAGTTGTCCCCAAGAGGGCCACTGAGGTTCCTGGGGTCTGGAGGTGGGGTTTCTTCAGTCTGAGGACAACAGCATTCCCTGATGGATGAGTGAAGTCAGCCTTGCATGACAAATATTAGCAGACCAAGGCAAGAATGTAGGCAGCTTTCCTTGGAGAAGCAGCAGATGGCAGTTCGGCCAGGAAGAAGTGCTGGCCTTCACATGGAGGTCCCTTCTAGCTGCTTCGTAAGAAGTTCTTTTCAATGTTGGGAAATAAATTTAAAAAAACCAAACCAATAAACAAACAAACAAAAAAAAAGGCAAAAATTCTTTCTTCCTCTCTTTTTTGGGCTTTTGGTGAGTGCCTATGGGTTCCTCTGTCCCCTCTTGGTCTCCACAGCCCAGGAAAGATACTGATGTGTGGGGTATGGGCCCAGCCCAGGCCTTGGAGATGGTGAGGAGTTGGGGCCCACAGCACACAAGGGCAGGCTGTGGGAGCTGCCTCTGGTCATGAGGGTGGAGAGGCACGGGAGCAGGTGGCCCAGAGAAAGTATGGATGCCCCATCCCTGTAAACATTCTAGGTCAGGCTGGTTGGGACTTTGACCAATCTGGTCTAGTGTCAGCCGCACCCCAGTGTTCAGCCAAGCCCTTAAATCACTCCCCAGATACCCCAAAGAAATGGTAGGAGATGTGCTGGTGACCTTGAAGACCTCCTGTGGATATGGGCACAGCCCAGTGTGAGACTGACACCCTTTCCTTTCCCTGGATTGTCACAGGCTGGTGAGTGCTCACTGGGCATCGCCGGAACCGTGATGCTGAGGCACAAAGCCAGGAGCTCAGGGCAGGCATCCCACTGCATCTACACCCACCACGGGGCTCTGGGACACTCTGCTTTAATGAAATAAATTGGATTCCCTGGTCTGCACCAGCTCCAAGCCATGCTGGGCACCACAAGGTGGGGTGCTGGCCTGGGGCCACCCCCACAGAACTGCTCACATCTAGCCCTCGGTGCTGGGGTTGGGGAGATGCCCATGGCAATGCCCCCCACCACAGCTGGGGCAGCCCATGGGACAAGCCTGTGCCACATCCAGAGTCACCACCCAGCCCCGTTTTGTGTCCCAGCCCAACCAACCCAGCCCTCAGAACCAGCCTGGAGCCCTGATTATGGGTCTGGCCTCACCACTGTTGTTCCAACGTGCCAGGTGCAATCGTTCCGAACATACCAATGATCCACATCGCTGCAGGAAAGTGAATTTGTGTTGATCAGGAGCTCCTCGTCATGGCCATTGCTGTGCCGAGCTGCCAGCCCAGGTGGGAGCTGCCCAGTCCCCTTGGCACAGCGTTATTGTGTGCTCTTGGAATACCTGTTTTGTACCAGACACTTTCTCCCAGGTTTGCAAAACCTCAGCCAAGGGGGTCCCCTTTTCAATGCCAGGTCTATTTCCAATCGTAAGAGGGACTTGAACCCCCTTCTTACATGAAAAACAAGGAGCTGCACTCCCCTTTCACCTGTGCCTTGCACCTTAGGAGTTATTTGGGCTCCTTTTAACACCTGTGACAGAGCTAAAGGCTTCGGATTTCTTTGCAGCACTGACAGGAGAGAACGATGCTAACTAACGCAGGTTGGCTGGGTGGTGTCAGAGAGCCTCAAGAGCTCCGCCCTGAGGTGTCGATGGCCTTGGCAGCCCCTCCCCAGGGACCAGTAGGTGCTCTCTGAATGTAGCCAGCTGTGCTCACCAGCAGCCTTCAAACTGGGTTTCCTCCTGTTTATATAACAATTCATTTTCTCCCTTTGCCTCAGCTTTCCCCCCTCTGAAACAGAAAGGGCATTTTAGAAAAGGACCATCACGTGTGTGTCCAGCTTCCTCAACTATTAACTGCTCACTTCTAATAGAGATCACTCATAATTTGAAGTAGAGTTTATCTGAACAAAATTAGGATTCTCCGAGAACTGCTATTACATAAATCAAAATCATAGGTCAGAACAACAGCAACGCTGAGAATTTGAGACAAAGCCATAGAAGCTCAGGTGAATGTCCACTGGAAGAAGTCAGGCTGTTTAAAAGCACGTGCTCCTTTACTTGTGATGTTTCCCACCTGGCAAATGAAATGGCTGTACTTTTTGTTAAAGCTAAAAGAAACAGCACATGTGTTGTTAAAACGAAATATTATGATAAAACTAGATTTTAAAACCCACAAACGGGCTTAGTTCTCCCTGGATATTTGAGAATCGTTACAGATCATTTCGGGCATCCCATGGCATCAGGAAAAAAGCAAAAAGTAAGACCACTGCTGGTCCCAAAAATGCTCTAAAGAATTTCAGTTATCAAATAGTATTTGAAAAACAAATAAATATCTAAGAAGTTTATGACCTAACTCTTTGCCTTAGCAATTAGTGTCTATATGTCGGATTTTTAATTTTCCAGCTAAGAAAATTGTGCTTGCCTTTGAGAACACAGAACAATCTAGTGCAATAATCTTCTATGTAAATTATATTTACTTGCACATCCTAATAAAAATACTGTTTCTAACCTCATGTATCACAAACACTGGAGAAGAGAACTCAGGTAAGAGTTAGAAAAGCATCTATATTTCAGTGGTTTTATACTGACCACGTATTTCAAAGCAAATGAATGCAACACCAGATCAGACAGACTGAGCATCCCAAACACAGCTGGAAAGTTTGGTCTGGTCAAGTGATTTTTCTCAGCTTTGGAGCTCCACCAGTTTTTTGGGGGGGCACAGATTCCTAAAGAGCAAATAGACACCTCTCATTTTTCTCTGTGATCTTCCTGGGATGGCTCAGATACTGCTCAGAGACCACTCCTCCTCTCTGCTGTGATCAAACACCTGCCCAAGTGCAAGATTACCCAAAGTATATTGCTCCTGACAGAGGAAATTGTAAAAATACAGCTTGAATGGTACTGGAAACTCCTTATGTTAAATAACTCCATATTCAGTGGAAGTAATTTATTGAGGTGTTTCTGACCTTGGCTAGGGAAAGACATCGTTGTTTCAAACAAATTAAGTTTAATATTTCTGCACAGTGTCCTGTATTCACAAACACTGGAGCCTCTATGACATACACCAGGTAAATTAGGTGAGAATACAAAAATCAGTCATTGCACATACTGGTAAATAAACACATTTACTCCAGAATACCAAAGAGTTTCTTTAAAAAAATTTAATTTGTAAAAGCACATTCTTGCAGGTTTATCTAAAACTCTCTAAAGGTCTGAACAAAAAGGAGATGCCTGACTACTCGAAACAGGCCACGACAGTCTGGTGTGCAAACAAGCCTGACATGTTACAGCTATGGTGAAAAAACTTGTCTGGTTAAATGTTAGTTCTCATTATTAGGTCATTTTTGGTTAATTTTGATATATTCCATTCTTTAAACCCCATATAATAGAAAGAAAATATAGACCATAACATGTCCAAATTCTACTGTAATCGGTTTATTTAAGAAAGGCAAAGAGATGAATCAGAAAATGTTTACTGTGGGAATAAAAAAATTAAAATAAAAAATCTAATTAATCTGCTTTTTCATTTTCTAGGGACAGAAACATTCATGTAGCACATTTTCTACTTCTTGAAGCTTAAGTAAACAAGTCAGAAACAAAGGTTATTTTTCTTTACAGGCAGATATAGTCTCAACATATTCTAAAATGGGTATTTCTACAGCTGCTCCCAAACACTGGATCTTTCAGACTGTCATTAATTGGATGAAGACAGTGCTGGAAAGTACAAAATCAGCTCAGTGTCTATTAGGAACTCTCAGAAATGAATCACCTCAGGAGTAGGTACTTTGAGATACTTCTAGAGGTGCAACAAATTACAAAACATCCTCCACAGATATTTTTTGTTTTGTTTCCCTGCTCTTGAGTGTAAGAAATTGTTGAAAAAGGAGAAACAAAAACCCTGCTCTTGTGACTGTGGGGTAGAGATTGGCTCACTGCATGGATCAGTCCCACTGAAAAGGCAGCTCAAAGGAAAAGCAGATGGCTCTCAGTAACAGGTACAGACACTTACATGGAAAGCATGAGAAAGAACAACTTTTTAAAATCTTTTCAGCAGAAAAAAATCACTTGTTCAAAATTATTTTAGAAGAGGTTTCAAATAACTGACTCTTTCAGAGATATTTTGCAATAACTACCACCAAGGCAAATTAATATCATGGTTTGTGCTGTCACTGTGAACAGAGGGGAAAGAAGATATCACCAATGGAGTTTTTTTAAGACTGCATCCATATTTGTATGTGTGTGTGCACAAATGTGTTGCACATCTAAACCTGGAAAATGTTGGGAAAGTCATAAATTAAACCCACCCCACCCTTAATACTGAGAATCCTGCTGGGCATATATGTATGTCCCCTTTATGCTTTGCATACAACTGTCAGAGGACCTGACTTTCCTGTCACCGAGCACAGGATTTTAATTTGAAATAAACTTAGTTTCAATCACCAGAAAAGATGCTTACACTTTTAAGATACTAGAAATTATTAAAGCTCCAATATTTGTGTTTTTCATGCATGTTTTTCATATGTGTTTTTCAGGAAGCCACTCTAAGAGATTTGCTTCTTGCAGACCTCGTTTCTTAGGGAAATTCCCTGTGTGATTTGCTAGTTCTTGTGCAGGTTCAGCTATCCCCTATTTCATCCCTTAAATCATGGGCAAGGTTTTGTTTTTCTAAATGCCCTGTGGAGTTGCAGTAATGACATCACTGAATTTGGCAGCACATTTAATGGAAAAGGTGAACTTCTTTCATCAACAGATATTCTAGATCCCCCTTTGAGTGTCAGCAAGTCTTCATGGGATGCATGTAAGAGCAGACTTTGGCCTCCCTTCCTAGTCCAGTTTTCTGAAGTGTTCATGCCAGTAATGCCCAATTTTTGTGTTCCAGTTAAGCCCACATTTAAACAAAGACAGACAAGAAGACCTGAGGACTCTGGCAGGGACACACAAGTGTGGCATAACAGAGACACAACAGAAGTTAGAAAGACACATTGGTTTCACCACAGGCTTGGGATTAGGCCTGACATGGAAATAAATGGGTGAAAACGACATAATGAAGAAATCAGTACAGAAATGGAGCAGTTTAGATGAGAAACAAATGGTGTGGGCAGAGTTCTTCCCAATAGAACACAACATAAGCAGTGACCATCAGTCTATCCCTGCACACTGAAATCCATGGCTCCCTCTAAGCAGTGCCAAGCAGTGTGCCCATTCTCTGGCAGGAAATCACCCTCCTGCCATTCCCAGCACAGCCCCCTCCCGGCCTGCACGCTGGACTTCCTCCACATCTGCACATGGAGCTCGTTTGCACTTTGGTTTGCTTCTCTGCAACTGCACTCCTTGGATTCTGTGCTGCCTTTTTCTGGGCTCAGGGCTCAAAATAGTGCAAGTATAACAAAAAGGTGTTATCTTCTTAAATGCAATGCGAACACAAGGGAAGTTCAAGCAACTGAAAGAGCCTCAGGTCCCAGTTTTTGCCTTCAGGAGGAGCTCTTTCTTCAGGATTGGGAGAGCTGTTATTTAATGGCTTTGGTTCAGCATTTTCTCTGCTAAGCTTGCACGCACGTCTCTGCAGCCGTGTCCTCTGACTGGTGACAGACACACAGGGCAGGGGACAGCACACGGGGACAAACATGCACTGTGACAGAGCAGGGTGACAGCGAGCATGGGAGAGCGGCATTGCTCCGGGAGAAACCCGCTGTGTGTGCTTTTCTGACATGGTGGCTGCTTGCGTGAATGCTAAGAGGGGCTCTCATCCTCCAGATCCAGGCAGATAGAAATGAAGAAGAAAAAGAGAAAGGAAGATTATTTTCTGAGAAACAAGCATACCCTCTGATGGGCCCTGTAAAATAAACCCAGCTCTACTGGCATCATTTACATCACACTCCTAGAGTCAAGCTGTGCTACACTAGCAAAGCATCCTGGCAGCCACAAAATCCCAAGTACAAAGCACATCGTTGTTAGGAAGCTTAAATTCATCATACAGGTGGCAATAAATCAGAGAGTGCTGAAAACCACTGCAGTAGGAAAACAGGACTTGGGAAGCCTGGCCCCTTACCGTGCAGGTGCTGAGCTTTGAGGTACAGTTCAGGAAGCCAAGAAATGCAGTACAGTAAATCCTAAGAGTGCAGAGTGGTGACCCCCTTTACATATGTTCACCAGGGTCTTGCTCAGAAACCTGTTCAGCACTTTAAAATTCCCCAACAACCTTGAACTGCCCAACTTGATGAATACCCAGGTGGAGGATTATGCAATCAGAATTGAAGGCCACCCTACTTCAAAATGAGAACATATACACAGGGATTTAACACACTTTAATTCACAGATATTGAATTTATAGAGCTTTCACTGACTTAGTGCTCTGGAGTGTCCCCACGTAGAAAAACCTGCTCATGTTTGAAAGAAGAGAAGGTGGGGGAAAAAATCAGGGAGCTTAATGCAAAACAAGGAATTGCAGTAACACAGATTTCCAAGAAGCTGAAAAGCATCTACCACCTGCAAGAAAGTATTTGAAGTGATACCAAATAGGAATTCAACCTCGTGGACTTGTGCAATGTAGTCCACAAGACAGAATAACCCGTGCTTTTGAAAACAGGGATTTGGAGTTCTTTTGGAAGAAAAGAAAACCAACAAAAAACCTTGTCAGAGTGTCACTGAACTCAGTAAGTCTTGAGAATTCATCAGTTAGAGCTATATCCCACAGTCAGCTTTTTGAGATGACACTGTTACAAATCTTGTAAGAGTACACATCACTGCTGCAGCCCTACTTTAAACTAGAAGTTAGAATTAACAGTACACAGAACTTCTATCTTTTCAGCCTACGTTATAAAACATTGAATCCCCAATTAAATACAGTTAGGAATAAAATAAAACCTCGTTGGTTTTTTTCACTTAGGAAAACTCAGTGGGCTTGATTTAAATATTTTGCTGAGCAACTTTTCAGTTCCTGACACTTGCTCATCATTCTCATGTTTGTTTGGGGTCTTTCTCATAAATTAATTTGCATGAAACTCCATTTCAGTGCAACTTAATTGCCTGATGAGAACTCTGTAGTTACATTATTTGGTTTTCCAGTATCTAAAGTGAAACAGTTCAGTCTTCAGGATGGAGTTCAAAATGGAGACCCTCTGTCTCCTCATGCTCACCCATGGCAACAGCTGAACAATAAGGAGTAATAACATTCCTGGTTGGCAGAGAAAGCCTTCTGCCAATCCAGGCATACAGCACTAAGTGTCAGTGATTTTGTCTAGAAATCCTGTTTTTTTCTTGGATGGAAAGTTTATATTTTTAGCATCAAATACCAAATCTCCATATGTAAGGCAGCAGGAAATGAGGCAGAGACTTTACTAGAAAACACTGCTCTACTTGTGTTTAGCACTGCAAGTACTGCCCTTCAGAAAGAAATGTAGTGGTGCACAAGCCAGCAGCATCATAAGGCAAACCCCATTATTATTATTATATAATATTCTGATATATATATATAATGTAATAGCTATATTATGTTTTTCCAGCAGGACTGTCAAGATCTGCTCATATGACAGCAGAGGAAATTGCTGGAAAAAGCAGCTGCCTCTCAACTAAGCCAACTTGGTACACCTCTAACTACTTCAAAGACTATTTTATTTGAGCTTAAACCACATCTTTGAAAACGTTTTTAAAATAGCTAAAAAATGCTGTAATGTTTAAAGACACATCAGGATCAACACAGTTCTAATTCTAGAAGGATGGGAGATTCTCCCTAGGGAAGAGAACAGGATGGTAATAATTGGGTTATCTTCTGCTAGCCCAGACTGGATGAAGACCTCCTGCTACGAGGTGCCAGGGCTCATAAACTTGTTTGAACACTGAATTTCAGAGGCTGGACTTGATGATCTTGGAAGTCTTTTCCAGCTTTACTGATTCCATGAGCACTGCCCAGAGCCCACCCAACACACTCTGGTTTCGTGTACTGGTGAGATTTTCTGCACTGGCAAAAAAAGTGATCTCAGGATGTAATTTGCCAGCACATCAAGACTAAATGTTAAGATTACACTTACCTAAATAGTAGGCCTTAAAAAAAAAATTAAAATTCAAGGGGAGTGAAAATATTCCTGCTGTTATTCAGTAAGTCAATATAGGAAAGGTACACAATTTCTTACATGATGTCCAAGAGTGCCTAAGAGAATTAGGAAGTGCACTCTTGCCAGGACTTTGGAATTCTCCTCCCTTGGTGTGTCCTCATCACACTGACAGATTGCTGCAGTCACGGTCTGGCAGCCTGCATGGAGCTGCAGGATCAGAAGCTTACTAAAGCTCCTAAATGCGAGCTCAAGCTTCAAACCAAGTTTAAGGAAAGAAAATTTTGAACAAATAATCTCCTTGCAATTTCATCCAAGCTATAAGCATTAAGCTTAGCTAGATTTTAATGTTAAAATTTATAACAATGTTTATAAATTACATTCTGTTACTTTTAGAGAGTTCACGTCATAAGTTACTGACACTTCTACTGGCATTGTGCCAACTGGGACAGCCTCAGTAAGGAGCCACAGATACAGGGTGAAATGTGAGAAACACTGTAAACATCCCAGCTCAGTATAAAGGTAGTCATAAATCATGAGGCTCAGTGTTTCTAAATCAGATGTGCATGACAGAGTCAAAGTGGGCAGTAACAAGCTTTGAACAACTGAGTCACATCCAAGGGAAAGAAAAAAACCAGACAAAAATACAAAAAAAAGGCAATTTGCAGCATAACTGCCAAGTGTCTCCGTTTGCTACATAAAAGCATAAATAGGTGGGTGCATTAACTGAACCTCTGCAATGTGTTCAGGAATAATAGTTTTAAAACAACTGATGCTGTAAAGCGAAACACAACCAACAACACATCACTGTCAGAAGGAAAAGTGCATCAAGTGGTTTGTCCTTGCTGGTTTTTCTGCACTTTTAGTAACCAAAAGTAACACAAGGTAAAAAAATTGAAGCCTCAGTGGAATCATTGACAAGATTTCCATAGAATTCAACAGCATCAAGATTTTATCCTATGGGACTGGTTAGTTACATGGTTTCTACAGAGGTGGCAGAAAACTTCGTATTTTGGTTGGTTCAGGGAGCATTAAATTGGGTTCTGAGCAGGGCAGCACCACCTGTCATCATCCACCAGCCTCACAGCACTCCTGGCAATCCTCTCAGCAGAACAGAGACGGATGCAGCCAGGCCAAAAACCGGGGGTTCATTCAGCTCGTTGGGACAGAGGCACAAAGAGGTTCTGAGATTTGCACAAAGTCGGACACTCAGCTGGGATTAAAGCCCAGCTGACCTGATCCCCAGGCCTGTGTTGAATGAGCCTAGAAGTCTGTGTTGATTTTAACACAGATTTTGACTCTTCAGGACTTTTTTTGCCTGTACCCAAGCATGGAATCGATCATGAGTATTCAAGGTACTTGTGAGGTTCTGGCTCTCAAGTAGGACTTTGTTACACTTCACCTGCTTAACAAGCTTTTGTCAGAGTAATTTTCAAACTGCCATTGCAGACTTAAACAAAACCATGATAAGCTCCCAGTGTTATTGTATAATCCAATTATGATGTGAAGAGGAGAGGTTTTTTTCTCAAAAATGTAAGCATAAATTTTCTGAACAGTGTCCTCTTCCTAGAGCCATTTAGCAAACCAGAGTACTGGTTCCATTGAAGAGTTTCAGGAAAGCCAGTTAATTCAAGTCTTCTCAATGAAGGTATAGATGAACATACCCTACTGAAAAAGGGGGAATCAAAAATGTATAGGCAGCTAAATAAAATACAACATACAAAATAAGTTTTAATGCATTTTCATCCAATATACAGGCATTTGTGAGTATCAGCTACTGAGCTATAGTTCATAGCAAAACACCAAAGCATTGAGAGAGTTGTGCAAATTCTTTTCTTAGTTCCTTGGCGAGCAACAAAAGGAAATGAAAAATATCTACACAATTAATTTCAAACACTTACAGAGCAGAACCCTGGAAGGTACTTTTTGTACATGAGGAACGACAGGAACCTGATTTCATTAAGTAGCATGTACAAGAGAAGCCTGCACCTACAGTTAGATTAACTCTACTGCAAGATTTATATGTATAAAACTACTTTATTCTAGTAATCAAAATGAGGCCTTTTGAGAAATCTGAGTCATCAGCCCATGATTCTAATAAAGGCGACTGCTGTGCTGTCCTTAATTGCCAAGCAAAGAAATCTGATTGGTGAGCACAGGCTTCTGTAAAACCAGGAAAAATCTCACAAATGGTGTTTTAGGAGAGCAATGAGATAGTATGGGGCAAACAGTTAGAATGCCACAGGATCAAACCCAAAATCTTCCCTCTGACACCTGCAATACATTAGGAGAAACCTTCTCTGCCCAGAACACCAGGCAACCCCCTCTCTTGTCCTAGTACAATAAACAAAGACAAAATATTCTGATACTGGCCTAGGCTCATCATCCCTTCAGGGCAAAAACTCTTGTTTCCCCATCCTTGTTTTATCCTTATGTGAGATCACAAATTAATTGATCATAAAATTTGCAAAAAACTGTGATACAAGAACTAGGAATGATTTTCCATAGTAAGGACAGGATTGATTTTCTGATTTTTTAATGGGCATCACCCATTAAAGGAGTAAGATTTTTATAGCAGGGAAGTAGGTCTAGTGCCCAATACTTTTAGAGACCTCACTGGTGTCTCTGCTTGTTTAAAGGCCCTCCTTTGTTCATCACAAGGGAGAAAAACCTCAGAAAGTTTGAATTGATGGCATTGGTTCACCACAACCGATAAAACTCTGTGGTGCCATTGGACTGCACAATGATATTTTTCAATTGTGCAGCCACCAGATTTTATTACAGAGCCCTTTTCACTCCAACTCCTTCAGGGCTAGGGCCTCATGAGGACAGCCAGCTGGGAACTCCAGCACTATTGTAAGGCAACTTGAATAGCAAGAGATTTGCCCAGTAATTATTACAAAACCATTCTCACTGATTTCTTAACAGCAGAATTTATAACAAGAGCCTATGACATTACTATTTTATGTGCCATATATTATCCTACAAAAGGAGCAGAGTGATGCCTAGCTTCTAAAAAATAAACTATTTTAGCCCACCAACACACTTCAGCTCACAAAATCACTTTCAACCTTTTGGAAAAAAAAAAAAAGGAAAAATAAGGCAGCACTACAAAGGGAATCTAACAGCCTGCCTCCGGGCTTGTGGACAGCTCTGCTCATTGATTTGCAACCAATGGTTTGGAAACTGAATGTTTACTGAGAAAAATTCTGATTATATTTTAGGCAAGCTTTTTTATCTGCTACCTTTTAATGTGTTAATTTACTCTACTGAAAAGCCAAAGGGCCAAATTCACCCCTCTGATAAGGCTTCTATTGTAGGAGCATCACTGAATGTGCACCAAAGGCATTATTCATCTGTGGAGAGATCACTGAGCAATATTGTCAAACACTTCTGAGTTGTACATCCTTGAAGAGCAGATAAAGGAATTGCAAAGAGAATGAGAAGGAACAGAACATCAGAGATGAAGAAAATTAGATAAAGGGCCAGGGAGAAACTGTTTGATGTAAACAGAGTGACAAGTTAGATTAAGAACTCTCATTAAAGCGTGCAGTATTTGCCCATAAGCAATTCAGGCAAGGAATTTGTTTACAACTGTGCCAAAATCAACAGCAGATGCAAAGAATCATCAATATTAGGATTTTAAATAACATTAAATCTACTGTATCCAAACACTCAGTAAGACTGTGTGAAGGAAATACACAGCTCAGGGCCATTCTGTTCCTTGTCCCACTGAGTAAACAAGGTTATGCCCTGTTGCACACTGAATGCAGGCCCAGCAGAAGTTACTAACAGGAGTGTACCACTAACTACTCCTTGGTTACTTTAGTGTGCACTTGTCTCTGAAAATACCTACTGGTACCAAGATTTTATTACTGATGGGGACGAAAATGTAACTTTGTGAGGAAAATGTAATTTCATTTAAACTGTATGCTGAGACAGAACCTGGTTTAACTTTACCAAGTTAGGAGAATAAAATTTAGAGATGTGCTGGAAAACTTGTGGTATCACCTTGCATGTGACCTTCACCAGAAAATATCAAGCAAAAATTAGCCACCAGAAATTATACAGATTCGAAACTGATCTTTGAAACTGCTTCCACAGCAGAAGGTGAAGGCCAAGTGAATCAAACCCAGTACCTTGCCTAACAATAGTGAGGAGTTAGGGTTTTGGCACAGGCCATTAGCAACAGATCCTATTCTCACTGAACCAGATTTAATGAGAGTTCCTCATTCCTTAGTCCCAGGTTAACATCCCCCTCTAGTGACCTCAATTTATTGTGGGGAGTTTTTCCCTCAGCAGCTCGTTGGCTGATGGCCCTGTACGATTCTGTTAAAATGATGGGAATTTGAGTCACCACTTTCCTCCTGGCATGGTTACAGGTTAAAAAAAATACCTGGCTGGGAAGAACATGCAGTGAGAGTGAAGTTACACAATGTGCTGGCAGCAAAACTGTCCCAAGAAGCTGAACTCGCAGCCTTCCCCCAGCCCCTCATTCTCACCCTTGTGCAGGAGTTCACTGCACATGAGTTTCCTTTCATGCCAGTTCCCTGGGGGGGTCACGATGTGAGTCAGACCATTGTTATGATCTGGGTTAAAAATAACCCTTCCCAAACCAACTCCACCACCGAAGCCAGCAGATTGTGTATTTGCACCACGAGACACTCAGTTCCTTTGACACAGTGTTGTGCACAGACAGAGGCAGAAAACTGTGTCAGGCACTGCTTTCTCAGGCTCTAAGTAAGCGTGTGACTGGCAAGGCACAGAATTCAAGCCATGCAGATCCAACCATTCCCATGCTGCAGAGCTCTTGAAATCCACATCACACCTAAATACCAGCAATGGGAATCCCTGACTGGTTTTGCAGTAGTCCAAACAAAAAACTCTGGTGGTCACTGGAGCTAGTTTTTAAAGGCTGACGTGAGGTAAGCAAAGGCCTAAGGGCCTTCTGTGTTAAATCCAAAGGGAGATGACAGATGGGGATGTGAAATTGTGGGAAACCACCAGCTACAGAGAAAAACAAAGCACCCATGTGCAAAGCCAAAGTATCGCCCTGCAGCTCATGACTCAGGATTTCGATCATTCATTGAGGGAACTGATGCTCATTTCTCTCAAACAAAAGGTGTCTTTCCATTTTATACCATTGCATGGAAAGGATTCTTGCAAAAAGGTGGGGAAAAAAAAAAAGATCTTTCTGTTAATTAAAGATAATATTTGACAAGCTGAGTCTATCAAGAAAACACTGTATAAAGCCAGCAGACTTTCTTCCCATAGATTGTTTAAAAGATTAGAAAAAATGCTGGCAATTATTTGTTTTCATCTCTTATCTGAAATTTCTTTGTCTCTATACTGGGAAGGACAGCTGAAGGGAAAGGTGAAGAGAGCATATTTCTTTTGTTAGTTGAAATGATACAGTCCAAATGGCACAACCTTGAGGAGAGCCTTATGGCCTGTCCCCTACAGTCAAAAAGGGCCTGTCAGCTATGAGACAATCAGGCTTGATCTCATTTTTGCATTGCGTAATCTCTGGTCCTGCAGTGCAAGAGTTTATAAGGAATAAAAAGGAGGGCCTGAATACACACAGTATAAACCACAGCTACTACTTCACTCACATTTCAACACCCTTCTGGTGAACATATAAATTCTATTACTCTGTGTGCCATTTTGGACAACATTGTACAGAACAATGGCAGCAAGACCATTATTTTTAAAGGTGTTTTGCAGTGTGCTTTTGAGTTGCAGCTCCTGGCTTTTGAGATGTTCAGGAGAGAAAATAATAAGGGCTTGTTCTTGTGTTTTGTTTTGAAATGGAATTTGTTTATATACTCCAGATAAATCAGAAAAAAGGAAACACAAAATCTGCACTATTTTAAGCTATTCTGTGTCCTGCCAGTGTCTCATTTGTATGCAGCATACACTAGATTTGCCTAGAAGGATTTAGCTCAGTAGCTGGCACATTTACATCAGAGAACAACATACAGAGTTTCAATCGATTTCAAGCATTCTTACAATGGGAAATAAATATGAAAAGTGGTTGTTGCTCAAAGTTCAAAAAATGCAATCGACAAATTGTAAAAGCTCAAAAGGCCAGACAAATTTAATAAAATATTTCCATTTACCTTCCTCAGCTTTACACAGCCTGTTCAAAATAATAAGATTCTCTGCAGAATGCCTTTATCCAACTGTTTATATCACTTCATACAAAATATGTGTTTGAATTACCACCGCAATACAAGGATATAAATTCCCAGCCCACGAGATGCTAAATTCAACATAAGTTATGCTTTCTTGGCATCTAGATGTTTTCCTTTTCCCTTTCTGTACTGCAAATACATTTCCACTTGAAACAAATTAAAAAGCATGTAGATGTTAAAACATAATGACAGCTTAGAATTCAAGTGACTTGTGCAACATTATTTTGTGCTTTCTACTTCTCCATTTCCTCCTACTGCAATTAAAATTCATCATGCCCTACTACATGTACAATAGCAATGCATCAAGTTCAGTCCAGCAGAGGTTTTCAACCTTCAGACTCGGCTTTATACTACATGAGATCCTTGCACAATCAAAAAAAACAAAAAAAAAAGTGCATCTTTTTTCCTCATTTTTCTCTTATGCTGGATGATGTGAAGCTCTGATTAGTCGATGCAGGAATGCAACCTTGAGGTACGATTGCAGCCTCGGAATGATTCTTAAATGTAAAAAGAAATTTTTGGAGTGCTCACGCCCTTTCTGGATTTTAAAAAAGGACACCACTGTCATGGTGCTACTGGAGCCACGGTACAGTACATCATGGCACACATCCATAACATAACCAGGGACATGAGAGACAACTCCTATTTACAAAAACTTGATGTCACTTCCAGAAAAATATGACAGGAAAAAAAAAAGGAAAATATAATTTCCTGAATGTCCTGAATTTTTAGAAGATTCCTTTTACTTTCTCTTCAGCAACAGAGCGTTCCTCCACAACTGCATTTTTCCCTGACCTTTTTAGTATGGACCATAAGCGACACCAGCAGGAATTGGGGATCATATGGCAAACTGCTTCCTTCGAGAGGATGCTCACCCACGCCCCTTTACTCACAAGCCAGCTTGCTGTCAAAACTGGAAAGGGCAATGGCAAAGGCTTGTAGTGCACACATTGGGTAGTTGTAGTCCATGGTGAACACGTCCTCAGCCACACGGCCAAACTGCATCACGATATAGTCAGCTGCAAGGGAGGTCAGGAAAGGCAAAAAGCGTTACTGCTGTTTGCAGGCCTCACTAAATAAGCATTCATCCAACACTGCCCTCTGTCCCAGATCAAGGAAATACCAACCAAACATGCTCACTCATCAAACTTCACAGCACTTATTCATGCAAGTGGGTGTGCTGGTAGCAGAGCGAGAAGCAAGGATAACTTGAGTGATAAAGGGTTGCAAGACTTGTTACTGTCAAAAAAAATGACGCATATAAAAAGTACTTTTTGCAAGCACAGAGAGAAGATGGCTTCTGTATAGAATGTTGAAGGTTCTTACACAGACCTCAATTAAACCTGCTTGAGTGACAAGTGTCAGGGAAAATCCCTCCCATGCTGTGCACGTGGTGCTGTTCCTACACCTTACAGACAGAGAGCTCTACTTACGATCATTATCATGGATAATTTGGAAGTTCTTCACCGAGGCCTGTGTGACTCGACCGTGGAAATTCAGGACATAGGACTGGGTGTCATCATTCCAGACTGGTGTTTTGTTGTGCAGCTCAATGACACTCTCTGTATTTTTGTTCTGCCACCTTGCAAGAAGCGTCTCGTGTTCCTGCACACACCACAGATACACACTTCAGTTTAACATGCTCATGCGACAAAAAACACATTAACAAGGAAGAAAAAATTCATCAGTCCTGGCCCAAAGACTGAACTCTTACCCTCAACCCTCAAAACAGCTTCAGTGAGTGAAACTAAGAACTCTAAGATGTAAATGCAAATGTGCATTTGAGTCCTTTCCACAGTTTCAGAAATGTTAGCTGTATCTTTTGTTACCAAAATACTTCATTTGTAGTGCTTTTGTGAGTCACAGTAGTAGTCACACATCCCATTGTTCTGTAATTGTTCAAATACCATTTTATTAACCTCTAGACCTTCAGGAATGCAAATAAAAACCCCCAACTCTACCTGAAAAAGAATTCAAGTAATTTTTAGTGTTGGCTGCCGGTAGGACTTACATTTCGTGGTCTGATGGAAACTCTTTCATGATCCATATTCATTCCTGGTATGATCACACTCATTTTACGAGGTCCTTTAAACCCCAGGACATTTGTTTCCTAAAAATGTTTAGAAAAGATTTCGTCATGTTCTTTATTTTTAAAGTTAATTTCTTCAACAGAGAGACACAGTGGCAGCCCAGGGAAGTTATTTGTTAGTCAACTCAAAAAACATCTTGCAACTCCCACCTTCACTGGCACTGCCAAACATTCTAGCTTTGTCTTAGAAGCTCCAACAACAGGAAAAATGAAAATAGAGAGGTTTCCAAAAACACTCCTAGCACTGGCTGCCAGCAACCTTAATATAATTTTTTTTAAAAATCCCTTTGTTAAAAAAGGATATGAATTAACCAGATTGCTTGGCTACTGCTAGATCCCAAAATAAGGTAGTTGCAATTTAAAAATCATAAAAGGCAGTCACACATTTTGATGCGAGACAGAATTAAATATATGGGACCAGCTCCGTTTATTCCAGAGCCAGCAGAAAAGCAAACAAAATGCTAGTCACAGCAGCTGTTAGCAGTGCTGTGGTTTTCAAAGTCTTCAGATATGTTATGCTTAGAGATGACCACGGTAAAAAAACAAACACATTAGCACGAGGGCAAATTCTCTAGCTATGAAGACTGGGAAAGTAAAGAAATCACTTGGGCAGCAAACATAAATCCATGCAAAATACAAGTTCTTCCATTAAACATGGTTTGATGCTTTCCTGACCAGCTTTTCACAAAAGCACTCCAGCATTGCACTGTCCTCTCAAAACACAACCATTAAAATCTAAACCAGCCTAAAGCCTTATTTTTGTCTGACACTTTTTTTCTCACACAGAAGCAACCAGGGCTAAATATTTCAGTAAATTATCACCTGCTTTTGAACCAGAAAAGGTGAAGAGCAATATTTTCCAGTAAAACCTGATTTTAGCATTAACTCCAGGAAATGAAACAGTGACACCTCAAAGTCCATCTCCTCCTGTTTTGTGACAGCTCTTTTTTTCAGCCACATGTATTTTTTTCCCATTTACCATTTGGAAATGAAGGGCTTTGGAGATGCACTAAGGAATCTCAGGAAGAACATTTCCCATTGTTCCCAGCAACATACCACAAGATGCCAAGAACCCCTGGCTCTAGCTGGTGTGGCTTTACCACTGGGACATTTAGAAGTGATATATTCAGTTGTCTCTGCATTTATATTTTTAATTAAAGTGTCCTGATTTTATGGAACACTAAACTTATTAAAACATCTCTACTTTTGCAAGCAAAAATCCACGCATCTCAACTCACTGGAAACATCTGAAAATACCCACCTAAAATACCCACAGCTTTGCCATCATCAGACCTTTGAAATAACTTTGCCTGTTCCAGCAAACCATCTGGAGATATTCCACAACTCATTAAAGATTTGCATGCATGCAAGAGAAATTCTACTGGAGTATTTTACTGCATGCCCCTGAAGCAATCCAGGCATATTCACATATCTTCCTCACTCTCCATATTAATGGGAAGATTCTGTCTCTTTTCTGAATCATTTATGTCCCATCCTTTGGCAGAGTAAAACATGTTATCAATTCAGTTGGTTCTGCATCATGGCAAGATGAAAACTGATATGACTGCCAGCAGATTTTATAAGTAGGAGAGACTCAGCACAGCAGAGGACAAGTTCTAAGAAAAGATTCATGCTTATGCTTATTTTCCACTAAGTACTGACAATTTTGGGCTTCTCTGCTATGCCTTACAAGCTATTCTTCCCTCAAGCTGCAGTTATGCTGCACATAATTAATTTAGATGCCGACTGGTTGAAGACATTGTTGAAGGTAAAATTAAATAATAGTGCTGAATCACTTCCCTCCCAACAAGCAGAGGAAAAAACAGGACTATATTCTTTGGGTTTACTCAGAAACACTGAAATTGGTACTTCTGGCACATGATAAGAGAATGGTTACTAGTTGCACATTACCACCATCACCAATTATCACACACTGTGCTGGCAAATGCTACCCTTTTGCTAAACTCACAGTACCAAACTGAAATTACATAAACATGGAATATGTGAGGAAAATTATTAAAATTACCTCACCTGCTGCCTCACTCCCTGCTTCTCTTTTATTTCTCTCCTCCACTGTTTTGTGTGTGGAAATTCAAGACTACAAAGGGCATTGTTAGGGGAACATAAACCAAATTCTGATTTCACACCATTTTAACGCCACTGACAGTCTTGGTTTACACAGGAACACAAGTGTTCTTCACTGGCAGAGCCCTATGGACTCAACCAGGACACCAATGATTTATATCAGCTCAGGACTCAGCCCAGTACTGCTCAGAAGCTGCACTCTCTGCCTTAGCTCATCCAGTCAGCCTCACAGTAAGCTGGGCTGCAAGAACACAGAGCCTCTCCCCAGGGCTGCCTTTAAAACCTTACACACTTTCAAACAATTATGTAAGCATGCTGCTTTAGTGGCAATAGCTGCCATGATGAAAGCAGCAAGGTGAATATCCCAGCAGCTCCCACGAGATTCGTGATTTTATTACCCCAGTTTTCTTGCAGCCACTTCCCTTTCTGGGTTTGTTTCACACAGCTGTGCCTCGTCCTTAACATTTTCTGCAGAAACTCCCATTCCAAGGAAGGCTCAAATCACAGCACCCACAGCACTGGAGGAGCACAATGCAAGTGACTGAGGCCTGAGTAGGAACACGGAGCTCATTACTTTACTGAAACCTGACTCACACCTCAGAGTATCAGCTGAGCTCCCTGCCTGCAACCTGATGCAAACTGAACTGTGAGATATATGGATATAAAGGAATCCAGCACAGAAAATCCTGCTACCAGTGGCACAGTTACACCTCACTGCTCCTGGATAAATTTTGCCAACAATTCTGCAATCAGCCATTAGGTGCTGCTGCAGGTTTATTAATATGCTGGGTTGCCAACACAAGGGAAGTAAAAGTGGTCAACAGCGCCTGAAAAAATTCTGTCCTTGCCTAACTCTGTTCCCATTGCTTGAAACACATCTTAAGGTGAGCTCCACAAAAAGAATCCTCACCACATTTATCCCACGGCCAGCCACAGATGCATCACCAGTTTCTGCCTATTTAAATTAGACCTGCTGAGATGATTAAGAAGGTCATGCTCAGTAAGTCGGGTACAGCTTGATCTCTACATGGGTACTTGCTCAGATGAGCTGAGGGACAGTGAGAGGCATAGTGGTGCTTTCAAAGTATTGTTTTTATAGCTTTTGCTGCAGGGGAAATCTCAAGGCAGGAATTAAAAGACTGCCTTAGGACAAGGGTGTTTGGGCTCTGCTCTTTCTGGCACTCTGCTCTGGTTCTGCTGCAGCCAGGAACAATAATCTCACTTCAGCAAACCTGGCTAGTGTGAAATGAAATACAATTCCAATTTCCTTTTGTGCTCTGGCCACAGCACACCTGCAAGCCTGCTGCCTTTCTCCATTAGTACCAAAATATCAATGGAACAGGCAATTTTCTTAAACAAATGTACCAGTTTCAAACTGCTGATTACAAACAGACATGTAAAAGCAGCTTATCTCAGTCCCATTCTCCAAACAGTGGTTTGGTTCTTTCCAACCCTCATACTTCTAATTACCTCTGCTGACCACAACAGCTTTTTATTTGGTATTGTTCACCATTCAAGTATCATTTGTTGTTGACTTAAGCAATGCCTGAATTTCTCAACACATAACTTTTTAAAAATTGGCTTTTGTTTTCTTTTTGCATTTCCAGTTTGCACAAGATTAGTTGCCTGGCTCCAGGGAATGCCATCCTATGTAAACCAGTAAAACTACCTTTATTAAACACATACGTTCTGCTAGGTTTCTACTGAGACTTCAGTGAAACTGACATCAAGTCCTGGAGTCTCTTTTTAAATCCTGCTAGCTGGATTTTTGGAAATTCTCAGGATTTCAAATCCAACAGAAAGGGAAGGATATGTATGTGTTCATCTGTCTCCAACCACAAACCACGTGCCTGAGTAACAGCACACGTGAACACACACACACTATTTGCAGTTTATCCACATTAAAACTGCATCCTAAGCAGTGGGAAGAGAACATGCTGGCAGCTAATACAGCCCTCCTTCAGAACTCCCAGCACTTTACATGGAAAGGATGGCTCCCTGCTTTCTTGTTGATGGAAATCTTCCAGATGCATTGCTCCCCACAGCCCAAAGCTGACCTTTCTGGGAACGCATTCTGTGCGTACACGGGGTATGTGGTGGAACTCAACCTGACAGATTTCCAGGCATCCCTGATTAGAGCTGGGCAGGAACTCTTCAGAAAATCATTCTTGGATATTTTTATCAGAAGTTGTTGATTTGTGAAATCAGACAACTTTCTGTAGCAGTGTACATACCAGTTCTAACTGGAAGGGTTTCTTGAGCTCAAATGTTTCTGGACAGAAAGAACACCCTCACTAAAAATGTTACTCATCCAGCAATCACAAAACAACAGCAACTGTGTTTCAAGTCTTGATTGTCTGCATTGCTCCTGACAAATGCTACCTACTGTCCTGTAAGAGCCCAGTTTCTCTCATTCAATTGAATTTTGGATTTTTCTTGGGGTTTGCTTGGGTTTTTTCCTGGTAAAAAGAAGTTTTAGAGTTTTTATCCCAGTCTCTCAGCTACTGCAGACCTAGCTGTCCAGCTACCTATTGTTTGAATCAGAGATTCAAACATACAATAACAAACAATCGCATTTTAGTGCAGTAATGCCATGTGCACAACTCTTCCCAGTTCAGGAAGTTTCCTCAGGTGGTGCCTGCAAGCTGTGATCCTACCCCTTCCAGAGGGTTATGTAAGAGCTCCAACACCTTCTCACGAAAGGTGAGAACTGGGCAACCCTGTTCAGTGCACAACGTTTCTCACCTCTCCTTTCCACTGAGTCTCCTGGTTTCTCTAGTGGAGATCAGCTGCCTGGTTACATCAAAGTCTGAATGCTGGTTTACATAATCAGAAGTGAGAAGGAAATTCAGTGTGCTGCTTCAGACACTGAGCTGCCCTTCCTGCACGCTGTGCCTGTGAGCAGTACTTACGTAACAAATAGCAGCTAGCTCCTGACGCAGGGTACTCGCCTCCAGGCTGGATGTTGTTTTCATTGGATTTACTCCATTGTCATAAACTGTAAACTTAGTTCCCATAAGATTTGATCTACCAAAAAAATGGAAAATCCAATCACCATTTGTCAGTAATGCTGCCCAAGACATCTATCCTTTACTGCACTGTGGCCCCAGAGGAAAGGCAAATATTGAGTACAGAGGGTTGTTATTTCTAATCCCAGCTACATGGCAATTCCTGGATTCAAGGCCAAAATGACAAAAATGTAGAGGTACAGTACAGAAGTGCACATTAAAGGTCCCTTATCATTGTGCTGGAGACTTCTGATAACATCTTGCAAACTATGAAATTCAAGAAAGCTGTAAGGAAACACTCGGGTGGGGTTTTTTTGTCTGCTTGGTTTTTAAAATACACTTACGCTCTACAAAACCATCTGCTCTCTTACCTGACTACTAAACTCTGTTAGAATATAGGGAGTGACTTTTATAAAGCCCTAACTGAGATCAGTGTTTCCTATTGCCATGGAAAGGAGTGCAAAATACAATACAGGCACAGGTGATCTGAACATACACCCAGAGGCTCCACGGAGGGATCAACAGCAGACTCTGACTGTACAATGTGGAGACAGACAGAAAAGGAACACGTGGTTCTGAAGTAATTCCACTCCCTGTCAATAACTAATTTGGATCTTAAGAAACAGGCAAAACCAAAGGGATTTTCAGACTGTTTAACAGTGCATTCCAAAGTATTTATATCAATAGAGGCTAGACACAATGTACTCATGCACTTCTGAAAATCCCATTAAGATAAGTTGTGCCGGTACACCCTTGAGAATCTGGCCTTTGAGCACTTAAGAACTTCAGTCCTGCTGACTTTTAATAAAATGTGATCCTGTAAGTACTCCAGACATTTTGAAAACATGCCTTGGATACTGGTGATCTTTAAGACCATGATCACATGATGTAGTCAGCCTCTAATTAAGAAGACATAGTGGCTTACAGGCTTCTCAATATTGAATAAACTTTACGTTACATAAAGAAAATTCTTAGACTTATCAGTGTTTACCTCAGTTTTCCAATAAAACTCTCTCCACCCCGAGACAGGTCAGTTGGGTCTATAGAGATGAGGTAATTAGAGGTTTTACTCTTCTTTCGTTTCCTTCCAGCCAACAGAAACACCTAAGCAATGCAAAAAACCATATTCTAGAATGCTAAAGGGGTTAGCACACACCACTTCCTGCTTTGATATAAGGCAACCAAAAGCAATTTTTCTGTCTTCAAGCATCACTAGCAAAGTAACAGAAGATCTCCTGGGATTTAGCAAAACCAGGAAAAAAAAAAATCTGGTAAGGGAAAATGACTTCTCAACCACTCATTCCATTATTTATGGTTTAAATAATTAAATCTGATCTATTTTGTTAAATCTTTCATTCTAACTTGCTCTGACTCTTCCAGCTGAATTGAAAGTAGATGCTTTTCAGGCCACAGAATGCAGAGAGCCCCAACTGCTGACAGTCACATAAAGGTGCCATGTATGGATTATTTAAGGCCAAAGATTAGACATATGAAGAAAGGCAGTGGAAGAAAGTGATACTGTTGTTTGGCTTTGGGAAGACTGTGGGGTAGATCTAGTGAAAGCAAAAATATATTTAAAATGTAACATTACATTTTCTTTGTAAGACTCCTTCAGATCTTTATTAATTTTTTTTTTTTTTTAATATTCAGATGCAACTGGTATGCCATTCAAGTTATTTTATGACCTTTTTACCATGCTCCCTTTCCAAGTGGAGGTAATAAGTAGGGTACATCCCTCGGTCCATTCCCTTCTTGTCTCTTGTGATCCTGCACTTGACAGTGACCCCCTGTGGAGCAGGTCTGACAGCAAACTCCTCCAGGTCATCCACATCTATGAGAGGCTCATTTGTGGAAGGACTGGGGGCTGAGGCTGCTTCCTAAAACAATAAGCAAAATTCAAGTTTTTTAACTTCAATTTACGAGGTTATAAGCAAAAAGAAATGGCATTTGATAGAAGCTGCCCTCTAAAAAAAATCAAACCAAAGGATGTATTTTCTTGCTGATGCTCCATATACAGACCCACCTGGCAGAGCAGAACAGGGGGGCTGCACAGACAGAAGGCTGTACAGTGGTTACAGAGCAAACCCTGGCTCACTCCTTCCCATCTCACCACACTCCTTTTGTCAGAAAGGCAATACTCAAGGACAGGGGCGGCCTTTGATGAAAGGAAGAAATGGGATAGGAAGCAAGAGTTTAAGCTCCAGAGAGATCTAACAGAGATGAGAAGTCAGTGCAGTATATAAAAGTGGGGCACCATCAACTGGTTTAGCAAGACCTTGTGATTTAGAATATTTGAACCAGCCGAAGTCTTATTTTATGTTCAGGTAGTAGCAGAGAGAACAGGGTGGGAAAATGCCCAGAAAAAGTCAATGGAAACAAAAGATCCTTCTGAGCACCTGCAAGAGGTAGAAAGGTAAATATTTACTGTTTACCTTTCTCTTCATCCAAGTTCAGACAATATTTGCCATTCTTTTCTCCAAGTCATTATGTTCATTGCTTGCTCTTGTGAAGCCTGAGAGCTATCACAGTAAACCACCTTGGAGATACTCCAGTGCATATTAAAACCAGAACAAGAAAGCAAGGCCTGTCCTGAGTGCACCCTGAAATCATGCAGTACGAAGCAGGTTGTACACCCCTGCATCAGAACTGTCCCCCTACCTTATTGGATTTCTTGCTCGTGGCAGAACCAGGCCGGGTGTTACTGTTTAACTGGGAAGAACTGGAGCTGTCTTCATCCTCCTCATCTTCTTCCTCATCAAAATTCATGCTACTTGAAATGCCTGAGGAGAAAGCAGCACACTTATATGAAACACTGATAGATTAAAGCTGTCCATAGCTGTTGTAAAACATCACTTATCAGACTGCTGCACCCTTAGGCTCACAGGTGAGTGAGGGGGTGTGCGAGAGTGGTTCATTGTGTGAGGCAGTGCATGAATACATGGGTGACACAGCATCTGTCCTGAGAAGCCAAAACATTCAAGTAGAAGAGAAAGGAAACATCATGGTTTCCACTCCACAGAGAGGATCAAGTTACCCACTGATACAGGAGCAAATAACTAAATTCAGATCATCTTCATCCAATCAAGTACTTCAAACACAACACAAAATCATAAACCTGAAATTGGAGCTGAGAGGACAACGCAGCACAGCCACTTGGAAACTGTCACAATTAAAATATGAGCCCTTTTACAGCACACTTTTAGCTGTTCCTATGTGATCTGCTGAAGAGCATATCTTAGACCAAGAAGAAACATTCACATCAAGGAAATGTTCTCATGCATCTTTATTTCATGTAAAGAATAGTATCAGCCCAGGCCAATGGAACTGCCTTACAGCACTTGAAAATTTGACTTTACAGGAATTCAAAACCTCAGACATTTCAAAGGGAAACACAACTTTGAACATCAAATAGGTCTTAGCAGCAAAAAGCATCAATGGTGGGACATGTGCCAGGCCTAGTTTTTCAAAGAGCATCATGCAGATGAAGCCACCCCATATCCAGGTTCAAGCTCTCTAAGTTCCACATATTAGAGGCTATATTTTATCCTTCAATGAAACCCAAAAAACATCACTTGGTCCACACTTGGTCCAGAATTCCAGCACTGGGTAAGTCCAATGTAGAAGGATAAATGAAATGCATCTTTCCAGAGCCAAGCAGCATGGGCATAATTAACTTTTTCCCTCTGTACTTACCAGGAACATGATCCAGGGCGACAAGACTGGATTGGGAGGTGGAAGAGGACCAGGATGTATTTGCATGGGGATCTGGGAAAGGAAAAAATCCAAGGGTTTGATTGTGCAAACCCTTAATTGAGTGAACAAGCGTAACCTGGCAAGAGGACTCCACACAGGGCTAAAGGCTTATGGGATGGGGCCACAATGCTACTGCATGGATTTGCAATTTTTGCACTGCACAATCAAATCCACCTTCTACCTGCTTATACCTGCTGTGATCTTCACTCTCAGTACCTTGAATAAAGTGAAAAAGCCCTGGATCACAGAGTTGAAGTTTCAGGAAACATCATCAACACTGAGCAGTTGTGCCACAAACACTTCTGTGCATGATGTGCCCTGCATGGTAGGGTGTGGGCCTACTTTTGAATTCTAACAAAATAAAAACCCTCAAACCTGATTGACATAAGTGATACACACAGATTCTGCACAATATTGAGTCAGTGACATTGAAAGAAGTATTCAAATTCATATTCAGATGGCCTAAATTCTACCTCAATCCCTGTGCCTACTGCATCCTCATCATCAAAAGATGAAATCAGGCTCTCTAAACTGTTTTTTCTGGAAGCTCCAGGGATATGCATAAAGGTTTTATTGTAGTTTAGCCTGTTGGAATATGAACTTGGTCTGTAACAAGCAGACCCCAAACCAACTGATGTACAGAAATATAAACAGCAGCTGTAGATTCAGTAATGGTTTTCTTCAGTTCAAATTTTGGAACAGATGAAAAAAACAACAGCAAAAAAAGGCATTAAAATACTTTTTTCTGTTATTGCTGCTTCAAATAACTTCAGTGCATATCCCTTTAGAATACCCAGATGCACACTGGGTAGTGAAACACCACCAGAGTAGTAAGAGTGAGGGTATAAAAGTAAACCAGGAGCATAAGCAATGCTTGCATTCCGTTCAGCTGCCCCGTGAAAGGTCTCATTATCCACTTCTTCAGCTCTCCAGTGCTGACATACACCACAGAGCACGACAGCAAAACCTTTCAATAGGATCTGGTTATGCAAGGGAGGCCTGAGTTCACAGGTCAACAGATATTTTCAAAGCCTGTAGAATTCATTCATTATTAATCACACACTCATTAATCACAAGCATTATTTCTTAATAAGGACAACCATGTTCTAGGCTCTATGCATGGGTAATAGACACAGTCCATCTCCTCAGCTGGCAGCTGCACAATAAGGCCATAATTCATATCCACAGAGGGAAATGGTTTATTTCCACACCTGTGCTCACTATTTCACCACCAGTACTTTAGTGGTGAAAATTCTGTGCCAGCCTTAGAAAAGTCTGCGCTCATGGCCTGCGGAGAAAAACGCTTCAGGGAGCTCCTGTTTTGGTTTTGAATCCAGAAATGAAATCGATCCCTTCCTTAAATCTCAAAACTTCAGATGGCAAAGTAGAACTAAGACCCAATTGCTCATTCCATGTCCTTTACAGAGACATATTGGAAACTGATAAGTGTGAGGACTACATGTTAGTTATTCAGTGTTAAAACTTATGGAAGTCTGACTCTGTCCTAGTGACTCATTTGCCAGGGAGAAACTCTACAGATTAACACTTTGGAAATCAAAAGGACGAATATTTCCTGCAGGAGGAAAATTATTCTAGAATGGCAATTTCCAACAGATGGAGAAATCAAATAAAGCACTTGGCATTTTCTTGCAAGTGGCATATTCTTTTCACACTCGGTAGCCTATAACCTCTTGTCTTGTAACAGAACTTGACTCATTGGGGAAACAGAGACACGTGTTAAGAGAAGTTTCTCTCCACCAGGTTAGTGCCAAAGAGCAGAACAGGCATGAACCAGGGCTATGCAAATCCAATGGCATTCAGCTTTTCCCATGAGACCAGTTAGCATTTCATAAAATATTAGAATATGCTGAGTTGGAAGGGACCCTTCAGGATCATGGAGTCCAACTCCTGGCCCGGCACAGGACCCCAAGAGTCACACCATGTGCCTGAGAGCACTATCCAAATGCTTCTTGAACTCTGTCAGGCTGGTGCTGTGACCACTGCCCTGGGGAGCCTGTTCCAGTGCCCAACCACCCTCTGGGTGAGGAACCTTTTTCTAATATCCAACCTAAACCTCCCCTGACTCAGCTTCAGGCCATTCCCATGGATCCTGTCACTGGTCACCACAGAGGAGAGATCAGTGCCTGCCCCTGTGCTTCCCCCCTCATGAGGATTTTGAAGACCACAATGAGGTCTCCCCTCAGTCTCCTCTTCTCCAGGCTGAACAGACCAAGAGCCCTCAGCCGCTCCTCACACGGCTTCCCCTCAAGGCCCTTCACCATCCTCACGGCCTCCTTTGGACACTCTCTGAGAGTTTGATGTCTTTTCTATATTGTGGCACCCCAAGATGCCCCCAGCACTCGAGGTGAGGCCTCCCCAGTGCAGAGCAGAGCAGGACAATCCCCTCCCTTGCCTGGCTGGTGATGCTGGGCCTGATGCTCCCCAGGACATGGCTGTCCCTCCTGGCTGCCAGGGCACTGCTAGCTCATACTCAGCTTGCCATGGACCAGCGCCCCCAGGCCCCTTTCTGCAGTGCCTTATCTCTGTGCTCCTCTCCTTTTGCTCCCACTCGATGCAAGGAAAGGCCTGATGAGAGACAGCAACTTTAAACACTTTTCAGCTGACGTGCCAGTGAGGACATGCCACAAGCAGTGAAGTGGCAGTGGGAATCCACGTGAAGAGCTTTATCTCTGCATAAAGTGTCACATGAATAGTGGGGTATTCATAATTTTCTAACAAGCCTCCTCTGCTGGTATCAAGCAGCAAACCATACACACATAGTAAAACCAATTTACAGAGATGCTGCTGGCATTGTCTTAATACCTGTCTTTGTGTCTCACCCAGCATAGCTCTGCTGTTAACAAAAATGAATAAACCTCAGTATTCCCATTTAAATAAAAGTGTCCCCCTCGCCTCAACTTGAAACAGACTAGTGGTTCACTCTTAGCAGTGTCTGTTTTGATCAGGAGTATACTCAGACCTGGTGAAAAAGGTCATATCGCATATTTGAGAGTATACAGAAACAAAGAAACCCAAAACATTTTCCCTCACTGCTTCTATTAAAAACAAACACAAATTTGGGGAGAATAAAAATATATGATAACCCAGCAAAAACCCATCAAAACTAGAAGTGTCCCCCAGAGTAAAAATCTGAGTACTGTGACCTAATTTAAGAAGTCTGTGGGTACTTTTTAAGTCAATCAGCTTCAGTTTAGTAGTGTGCCTGACGATTAAATATTCTGAGCCATGGTCTAAGGCAACACAATCACCACACAGATCAGAACTTGTTAGTCATGCCCAACACCCCTGCAACTCAAATGCCCAGGAAATAGCGCACTTGGAGCAAATCTGCCCATTTCAGTTGGAGCTGCTCACATCTGCAGGGTAACGTCCCAGAAAAAATGAATCCTAGTGAGAACTGCTCTGCAGACAAGAGGCGGCATTTAGGTATGAATAGTCCATTCTACACGAGTCAAGTTTGCACTTACATTTTGCTCTTTATACACAAAGAGTTTATTCTTAAAGCATCAGGGCACTCTTGGCTTGAGCCATCTTTGCTTCAAAAGCTGTACACTGAAGAAGAACAACTCCAAAGCAAATGTCTTTAGAAAACACTTTGTGAGGGTTTGAGGATTTTTTTTTTCCTTCCTATGGTTAATGTCTAAGGGGAGATAAGACAGTGCAGGAAGGAAGAGACAGAGGCATGAATGTGTACATACACAATCTACCTCCCAAAGCATGCATGCCTCTGGAAAAAAAAAACCAAACTTCCAGAACACTTGAGGACTCTGCGTGGGAAATGCTGCAGAATGCACAGTGGTGTACTTTTCACCTCTGCAACCTATGAACACAAACTGTGAAAACAGGAACAATGTGTAACTGACTGCACCACTAAAATGAATATTCTAGTTTGAATGTTGCTATTTCATGCTGTTTTTTAGCCATCAAGCAAGTGATTTCCAGAGTTGTACGTTATAAAAATGTGAACAGATGGATGTGAGCATTGGCATCTGCCTGGTACTGTAATAATGGCACTGCACTGCAGATGGGGAAGCCACATCCCCGAGAGCCTGCAGAGCTCTTGTTCCTTGGGACAAGAGAGACCTTCATTGTTTTATATTCTTTCAGGTTTGGGGTTTTGGGGTCTGTTGGGAATAGAGCCCAACAGACTGAGGAGAAGACACACAGAACTAACAAACTCTGCTTAGGCTAGGGCTAAGAGTGAGAATAGGAAAAGGAGTCAATGTACCTCAAGCAAGCAGTGAGAACATGAAGGAAGCTTTAGCTACTCACCTTTTTTCTGCATTGCTGTTCTAAGGTCTTGCTTGCTTTGCTGTTGTTGGCCACTAGCCACTTTCTCTCCATCATCTTCATCATGGCTAGACTGTCCAACAGTGAGAATCTGCACTTGACTTCCTATCTTCTGAACATCATCTTGAAAAGCAGCTGGGCCATCAATCCCTGTCAGACAGCAGCAAAAACCTTAGTTGTCTTTGTGTCAAGAAGTTACTGAAAAGATAATTGCTCACTAGCAAAAAAAGCAGCTTTTCTAGGAATCAGAGATTGGATGTTCACATTCAATAATATTCCTAGACATAAACAAGACTAAGCTAGCCTCCAAGGCAAACATTTTACTGGCCACATCCTGCACTAGATAATGTCCAGGAGAGGATCAGGATTTCACTGTTGCCCTCCCCAGCCCAAAGCACACCCACCCCATGCACCAGAAACACTGAAAACTAAGCAGAAAAGAGATACACTGGAGAGACCTGACAAAGAAAACAGATAAAATTTTCCTAAGGGCACACAGCTGATACAGAAACAGATGAACCTGAGTCCCAGGTTATGCCAGATCCCCATATAAACACCACGGCTGTCATGAAATACTTTAAAGCTTCAAAAAGCTGGAAAATTCACAAGTAGATCTGGCAGTTTGTCCAACAGCATGTTAACAAGCCTAAATACACCTTCTGAGTTAGGAAACTGCCATACAGTTAATACATCAGAGCAAAACTATAAGGAAGATATTTCATATTCCCTGGAACCTCCATCCTCTGAGATGCTTAAATCCCAGCCAGGGACGGTCCTGAGCAACCTGCTGTGAGCAGGGATGTGGGACTGGACCGTGCCCAGAGGCACCTCCCAGCCTCAGCCATGCTGTGATCCTGTGGCTCCTGACCACAGCCAGAAAGAAGCTATTTACCTCCTTATGGCTATAAATCACCTCCGAAGAGAGAAAAAGAAAATAAAGGGTGAGGGGTGTTCTTATCACAAGTGAACTTCATTTTGTTTCTTCAGGACAGCAAGGTAAAACATCAGATGGCAAATGTACTTCAGCTCTTAGTTAAGACACAGTGCTGGAATATGTCACTAAATCAGCTATATAAAAATGCACTTTTGCATCAATATAAATGGCAATATTTTCATGTATAGATATAATAAATAGCATGAGCTGTATCCAGCTGCTCTTGTGAAATTTTTGTTCATAAACAAGCAACATTGTAGAGAGTTAGCAAGCACTACAAAGAGCTAATTCAGTAAAGGAATATGGTGCTTCTCAACCAAACAGAGCTGAATAAACCCTGTGAGAAGGAGCTGCAGGGATTGGGATTTTTTTTGGACTGTGACCTATAGCAGAAGTCTCCAAGAATACCATTTCATCCTGCTTTGCCAGCAGCTGTCAACTTGCATTAAAGACAGCTGGATTATACATTTAGCATGCTTAACTGTACTTTGCAATATCTGCTGTCACTGCCACTGCAATACAAAGCATAATGGAGAAGAGAGTGGTCCATACCCCCAGGAACAGCACTGGCTGTGCAACCACCTAAGGAAATGCAGTCTGACACTGCAGAGGTGTTAAACTCAAAGAGCTCAAGACCACACAGAGTTATTGATTCATCTGCATTACACAGACCCTGGCAATTTCTGCACCAAGGCTGCAAACTCTGATTTACTTGCAGTGAAGCTAACAACAACAACGACTAACAGCAAATAAATAATCTGTCCATCCAACCTTGAAGGACTAAAGTCCATGGAAGTGTCTCTGTGACCTTGCTAGGATGACAATTTCAGGAGCAGCTCTGCATGACACAGAACGAACAGTATCATTTCCTATGCTTCAGGTACAATATGGCAGTGAAGAGAACAGCATTTTTCTTAAACTTTATCCTAGGAGAAGCACCACTGCAAAGGTGCTCTAGAACATACAGGTAGCTGCTCATAAAAATACCTCTGTGGTATTTTTAACAGTTTTACAGTATTACCCATAATCATTTAAGTGGCTGCCTAAAGTTAGGTTCTTACCTTAATACTCTGAATTTCAAAAGTGTTAAGCATCCATGAGTTTAAGAAATGCCTCATGAATATGATATCTAGCCCCTTATTAAGCATTAGATGATACAAACCTAATTTTGAGAATGCTCTTGAGAAGGAACAAAACCCTTTAATTATTGCTCTTCAAAGCAGACATTGATCTGCAGCAAGTGAAATGCCTTCGACAGCGCTGGAGATTGCACAGAGGCTGCTTTTTTCAGATGCCTGCAGAACATCTGCACTCACATCCCATGCTGTCAGGAACATCGTGTATTATTAGGAGTCAGGACAAAGGCTACACTGGCAGGTCACGGTTTTAGAGAAGGAAAATCAATTTCAGTATTCTGAAGAGTGCATCACTGGTGGAGTGTGTTATTAAGCGTTATGAACGGTTCCACTGGTGAGCACATTTAAGGGAATGAAATATGTAGCAAGACAGAGAGGATTAAAAAAAAAGGAAAAAAAGAAAAAAAAGAACCTCTGCTGCATTAGAACACTGTAGGTGGTTCATGGCAAATGCAGCATTAACTATTTAACACTTGTGTGTGTGCATAATCTTTGTAGCTATACATGCATGTGTAACATGGGATTAAATGCAGCCATACATACACATTTTTCTATATCACAAGGTATAAGTGCATCTTCTAAGCCATAGTTCAAAGGGCAGCTTTACCACCACCTACCAAATGTCTGAAAACAACTGAAAACACTTCCAAGCCTGTGTAATCATGATATTCAAGGTGGATCTCTCCCTCTCTTTGCCTCACTCCTTTTCATCCACTTCCTAGAAGAATGGTTCTCTATGTAATAAAACAAGCCACTCATCTATAGTTTCTGTGCTTAAGGACAGGGTCAAAAGAAGCAAAAAATTTGAGTAGGTTGTGCCAAAAAAGAAAGTTTTTATTGCTATGGTCAGTGTTTTTTACAGTGCTTCCCAAAATCAGGTAGGGAAAAGAGATGGCCTTGAATACCTGCTAAGAAGAAAGGGGAATTTTTGAGAGGCAAATGCAAAGGAGGGCAGAGAGGAAAGAAGAAAATTGGAACAACCCTCAGAATACCAGTCCCTTCAGTAAAGGCCTCTGGTGCACTTTGACACAGTCATGTCTCAGATGAAAACCAGAGGGACCAGAAATGAAAACAAAGCAATACTGGGGGGGAAAAAAAACATCAGTAAATGAGCATTGCTGGAACTCACATCCTATAAACTACTATTCATCAATCTCTGTATTCTCTCAGCACCCAAAATCTTCTAGACAATATTTACAAATAGGCAGCACCAATCTCTTAAAAGCTGGTAATCTAAACCACTGAATGGCAAACGAGATTACGTATCAGGAAAGGAACATAACATAGAAAACAAGTAATTCTGTCCCTGCTTTACAGATGAGGAGCTGCAGGATAGAGAAGTTCTTTTTCTCTCTTTATAGAGCATTTAAGGCACAAGTTTGATGTATGAAGCTGGGCATACTGCTCACTGACTAAGAATATGATTAAGCTCTTTGCAGATCAGACCTGGAGAGCTGAGCAAGGTCAGGCAGGAGGCCTCTGGAAGAGAACAGGCATTTTCTGAGCTCGGTTACTGGTCTGACAAAGGACTCCTATCCACGTGGATAACACCCAAGGCTGTGGGTGAAACTGCTATTCAAGACCACTGCAGAGCAGCTCTCTCTCCAGCTGAGGGATGGCAGCACAACCCTTCAAAGGATGGCCTGCTCTGAGGTCAAGGACAGGGAATCTCGGGGAGATCTGACACCAGAACAAAGAGTTTCCATCCTGCAGAGAACCTGCCTCAAAGCAAACCCTGCTGTCAGTATTTTCTATACATTTCCCAGTATATTCCTGTTCTCATGGGGGCTGTGCATCCACTGATAGGGGTTCAAGCAACTGCAAAATCACACAGGGATTTGTTTAGAGGGAAAGGGAGCAAATAGAAATTTTTTTCGAAATGACAACTAGAGGTGATTTAGTCCAAACCTCCATCAAAAGAAGGACTATTGCTGGCACCAGATCAGGATACTAAAAGAAAGTACTTGAGAACTAAGCTCTATATTCACTTTGATGAAATCTAGAAAACAGTAGCAGGAACTGTACATTCATAAATCTTTATCCTTAGGTCAAAATTACTTCTTCACAATCAAGTTCATGTGTTGCCAAAGCACAGCCTGAAGGTTTGTCAGATCTAGAAATAACAGGACATTTCTTGACGGAAATTCACTTATTGTTCCTCCTACCCTTTCTTTTTAGTGCCCAAGGAAGTCGAGATAAATCCTCTTTACATGAACTTCCCTCCCCCATCAGAAAGAAAGTGCTACAGTGAGAAATGATGCTTCTTACTCAAAAACTGCTGCTGCTTTCTGAGCCAGCCAGTGTTAATGTAGCTGCTTGTTACATATGAAAATGGGACAGGATGCACAAATCAAAACAGTCAGACAGGCGTGAAAGAGAGAGAAGAAACACGGAAGAAGCCAACCAAATCAAAACATGGAATAGCCACCCTGGCAGGAAAAGCTCTGTGTGTCAGAGCAGCTTGTCTGCTTCCTGACTCCCAGAAAGTCAGCAGGAAATACCCAACGCACCACTTACATTTAAGATAGAGCATAAGAGAAAAATTTCTGTGAAAGTATTGTTTATTTTGATATTTTAAACACATCCAGATTCCTGATTTCACTGACAAAAAAGAAATCTTCATTTATGTTGTCCATGACAGTTCAGAGCAGGGTTTTCCTAGAATGTACTTACATAGTCTAAGTGCAAGAGTTTTGGGAAGAAAAACCAAATCCAACCAACCACCAATAACTTTTCACAGAATGATTCCTGAATTTTCATATCAGATTTCACTTTGTGTTAATTCCTGGCTTCATATGCTTTTGTGGGGTTTTAAAGGTTCCATTTTATCTTCCTGATTTGCCCCAGTCACTGCACACAGCCAAAAAATGCACTTTATCCTGTACATTTATTAACTTCTTTGTAAACTTATCTTAGGGGAAAAACCCCATGAAACAAAAAACACCACACACAGTATGTACCTGATAAATTTTCATTAATCTCCTTTTTAAAAGAATCACCAAGGTATTTGATAGCTAAAGATGCTCTGGTTTTGTAATACTATGTAGGGTGCATACTTTTCATAGGTTCCTGCAGCAAATATTTCCACTAATTTGTGTGATTTTTCTGTTGAACCACCTAGTGATGCTGTACACTGGGTTCACTACTATCCTTAATCACTCCAATCTGCCAGTAATCAAACCAGAATTTGATCCACTATCTCCATTAGAAAAACATTTTACATATGCATTTGTTACATTTTGAGGGGTTTTTTTTTCCAATACTGAATATTATGTCAGGCAATAAACTATGAGACCGAAGCTTTCAAAAATACCAGTTTAATGAGCTAAGCTACTACAAAATGTCATCAATTTACTGCAGTTCCAGGCTCTGGCCCACAAAAATTATGGTTCTTTTTAAAAATAGGCACAGTGTGTACTGCATACTGCCATTAAGAAATACCAGTAATAATCACAGATTTAGAAAAAAATTGCTGAATACCATGTTACCCATCACAGAATTACAAAGTGCACTGACATGAGCAGTTAGCTACATTCCTTTTCCTATGCCAGTGTAACCTCATTAAACCTGATATTTCTCTCGTGTTTGTCTTCAGCACATTGTTCTGATCACAGCTTCATCACTCTTCAAGCCACTTAAAAAAGCATTACACATCTAAAACCAGAGTGCAGTCATTACACTGCAGCTTCAACAGCTACTCATGTATAATTCAACAATTTTTTGCTCTGAATTAGCTTCTTATTCATAGGATCTGGCTTAAATGTTCTTTTTTCTTAAAACACAAAGAGCTTGGCTATGCTTAGAAAGGTAAGGTTCACTATAGCTAAATATTAACAAAAACCTTTAAAATGCTATTTTAGCATGTTAAGTGCACTCACCCCTCAGCATTCATCCGGCTCATTTACAGGACATACAAAGGTCACACTCAGAATGGAGACAAACCTGAAGCAATTGCAAAGCTAAAAGCAGAACCTAAAATTGCCCAAGATTTGCCCTAATTAATAACTATCTCCCTCCAACAAAATCTCTTGTGCCAAAATATGGCATAAAACCATTTTCCCTTCATCAATTTTCATAGTTAGATCTGAAGTTATTAGCAAATCCATTCAATATTGTTATTAAAAAATCTTTTCGTAAGATTCACATTTATTTTAAAAAGTAACTGAAAATTAATACAAGTTCCACTACAGGGCTCTGTTAGCACTTGCATTTTCTTCATTCCTAAGTACAAAATTAGCTGTGTCTGTAGTGGATTTATCAGTAAAATCCCTCTGGAATTTCAAAGATGCATTTGTTTTTACTTTTACATCCAATAAAAAAAAATATTTTGCAGCTTTGATAAGGATGGAAGACTTGAAATCCAGTCATAATCCTCCCAAGTTTACTACACTGTCAAAGGTAAATCAGATATTATTCCAAGGGTGAAATTATACATGAATGAACAGTTAAACACCAGTTTACAGAAACAGTAGGTGAGCTCGATGAGATGCTATGTGTATGCTCTGAACATACTTTAACTGACTTTTATTTGCTACTAATCATCAACATGAACTTCAGGAGAGGAGATACTCAGCATTTTCTTTAGTATAACTGATGAATAACACCTCCACTCTCTGAACACTTGGAACTGATGGGCAAATGCTGAAGGCCAGGGAAGAGCACCCTAGCACAGCAGGATGAGCAACAGGAATTGCTGCAGAGGCTGAAGTTTCTGGAGCTAACAATATTAGTTACCAACACATGGAGCAGTGTCAGCATGCCAAAGGTCTCAGCCTACACAAAGTGACTTTACTTTTACTGACACAACTTGCTTTTATTAACATCGACCAATGTTTGGCCACTTGGGGGATTTTTCAGAAGATGAGTAAAATTATACTAGCCTATGAGAAAAATTCTAGGTGTTACCTGCTGTGGGATAATAAAAAACTGTGCAGCACAATATCTTCCATTCTGAACACAGTACAGACACAGGCATGTCAAAAGAGGCATTATACGAGATGAAACAGAGCCTCAAGGCTATGCCGTAACCACGATTTAAGTATTAGCTCACATAATGCTCCCTTACAGGTTTTCTTTTAAACTAGCACGAGAATTTTTACTCTTCAGCAAGATGCACTTCAAAATAAAACTGGCATTTGTATTTCAATGCTGGAATGTCATTACTTTTTACATTAAGCTGGGAAACGTTCGCTTTCTGTTCATTTATTTTGCCAACGATTTTTACATTCAGTTAATTTTACCTTTGACACACACCATCTTTTCTCAAATATATGAATAGCATGTAGCCCAGGGCCAGGCTCTAAAGCCTGTATAACCTAGAGCTTCCCTTGCAGCCAGAAGAATAACAGAGAGAGGTGCTGTAGATTCAGATCTCAAGAATTAAGCTGCAATACGCAAAGGATTTTGCTGAGGTAGGCTCAAGTCCTGCAAAATCCCTATAGATAAGCCCCAATACTTTGACCTCAATAATTATCCTTATTAGTCATTGCTATCTTTAAAGATACTTGTCAAGGATATACACTACTTTGTCAGTGAAGCAACAGTGGAGAAATTGTTGGACATGCACAAGCCAGGAATACAGTAGAATCCAGGCAGGACAGTGTTAAAGTGGCCTTATTCAAGAACTGCAAATTATTGGAAAGTTATTTCATTTCATTAGTCATTCAGCACCAAATAAAAAGTAACAGTATGTGGTACAGCAGCATCTCTTTTTCTGGGAGTGTACATATATATATATATATACACATAAAATTTAAATACCAGTGAAGTATCTCGTTACTTCTTCCACCTGTTCTACGTAGCTCAAATTGTAAATCTATTAGTGGTCTAGAGATGTCATTTCTACCTACCTTTTTGTCATTACCAACAATGTATTTTTTTTGTCTACCTAATCATACACAAAGCCATTGCAGAAAATTTTTCATACAAACACTGCCCATTTGCCAGGTGGATTAGAGTAACACTGAAGTAACAGCTTGAAAAACCCCTTTGAGGATGTTATCTCAGTTTGGTTGAATTGATTTTCAAAATGTCCACTTAACCTCTAATTTGTATTATTTAAACCTCAGTCAGTCTGGACAGAATCACCTGCAATTCAAGGCTGCTTCTCCAAACTACATTATTTTCAGATAATCTAAAAAAGCACACTCTTGTAAGATGGTTCTCTTAACACTGCAGGAACACAGCATCATCTTTCCTTCAGAACTTTCTTCCTCCTCTGCAACTCGAACAAACACTCTTGTTTGGAAAAGACTCCATTTACAAATTGTAGCCATCCTTGACTCTGAGGCTGTACATGCCCAGACAAGACCAAGTCACATACATTTCCCAACCGCAGAAAAAATTCAGGAAATTACTTTTAGACAATTTTCAGATTTTCAAATAAACTATATAAAAAAACAAGAGAGAGAGAATTGACAGCAAAATAATGAATTTAACATCTGACATGCAGCTGCATGCAGCTAACCTTTGTGTTTCCCTTTTTTCTCCTTTCTGGTGCTGCTACTCTGACAGCTCGCAGCTGCTGCCTTGGCTTTTTTAGTTGGTTTCGGAGCTTGGGCGTCCACTACCACCTTTACATCTTCCTGTTCAGCCTCCTGCACTGCTTCAGAGATTCAGGGTACCCCACCAAACAAGGAAATAAACAGAGAGAGAAGAGAGAAACAGAGAGAGACGAGAGAATGAATTGAGAACTTTGTGAAGGCATAAAAGAGAAAGCAAACATAGCAGAATTTGGTATTTCAGACAATTCATGCAGTGAGGAGAGTCAGATAAACCAGAATTTGCAAAGCTACAGCAAAAATCTGAAAGTGTTAAGTGCTGAGATATATTTCCTTACATTTTTCCTCCCCACAATAATTTATCAACTCCTAAATTTCAATCCAAAAGTGACATCAGAATATTATTGTGTTAATGAGCTACCATAGGAAGTATTTTTCCTCATAGTAAAGCTCAGCCAGCATGATCATCAACAGTGGCAGCATGAAGGCAGAAAAATTTTATTTTGACTTTGTAGCATCCATGCTTAAAGCTACAACCTAACTCTCTAAACAAGGAATCATCTGAAGGTTACTTTCAAAACACATCTTGCACAATTGTGTAACACAGCATGATGAGTGGATTTGCCATGCATTTTATGGTGAAACTATACCCAAGCTGAATTTAAAAACTCTTCCTACTTTGTAGCATACACAAATTAATTAATTCCTTGGAAGGACTCTCTACAAAATATGCATGGCATAATCTGTGAGTGTCAGCATAATTCAGGCAGTGCTCCTTGTTTTCAAAGTAAAAAGAGGCTTTATCATTTTCCTAAAAGCATGACACACTTTCAGGTCAATATTTGAGTCTGTGAAAGCAACACACACCATAATTCTTTCCTCTGGCTAGACCAAACCTTTAAGTTAGATAAATATCACAATTGTCTTAGTGAAATGCATAAAGAAGCTGTCAGATTTCATACCCTGAACTGTAGGTGGGCACTAAGAGATTTTGGGGTTGGCTGCTGGGCACGGGTAAGTGCTAAGCCCCAACTGGCTCAATGTGGTGATGATAGTTTCTCTCCCTGGCATAGGAGCCTTCCACCCTTTCTTTTTCCCAAGACTAAAGTACTTTCTTTAAAAGGATAAAAAAGTCCACTAAGGACCATTACTGGAAAGAACTGGTTGCCCTAAAATTACTTTAAAAATATCCAGACAAACTTCTTAAACGCCCAAAGGACTAAATGATTCTCAATGACGTGTGGACTGACACTATTCTCTATTATGAAGGGGAAAATTCTCCCTAAGCTTCTGGCCTGTGAAGCAACTTTCCTCTTCAGCAAATCCTTCAAGCACATGAATAGAAATAGAAATGCCAAGGAGATTCTCAGAGGAGGAAGATGAAACAGATTTAGTCATGTCTGTGTAGACTGCAGCTCCCAAACCCGCTGCTACCCTCCCCAGCACAGCAATCTGTTATGAGTAGCATTGCATTCACAACACAGCAGGCACCTGAGGCACTCAATGAGCACATGCTCCTTTTCTCATTGTGCAGAGGGAGAGCTCCAGTTCTATAGAGAATATACATTAAATTATTAGAGCAGCGTCTAGAAGCCCAAAGAAACAGCTTGTCACCGCCCAGATTTTTGTGCCTTTGTCAAACACGAATCACAGGATGGCAATCCCTTTGCTGAGTGGAAAGGAGCACTGGAAGTGAGTAGGACAAAATCAAAGGGAGGAGTGCACAGGATGCCAGGGAAAATGGCACATAAAAGACAGTACACTGGGTCCTACTTCCAGGGGCATGGCAGCCTCAGACCAAGCAGGGAACCAGAGACCCCTCCCCGCAGTCTTTAAATAGGTGTGATTTGCCAACCCAGCACTTACGCTATATTTATACCTCAGTGTCTCTTTAAAAACTAGGCTGTGTTCTTTTAATTGTTTTGAAGATGATAATCCACGTTATAATTAAACTCAGTAGTTTACAAATGACCTATATTAAATGGCCAGACAGTTCTCTAAATCATTTTAAATCTGGCTGTATTTGTTCACTCAGAAGAAGCACCATTTACTTGGTCCAAAGCAATGATTAATCAGCAAAGGATGAAACTTTCTGACATTATTAATTGCAAAGTTAAAGACTTATCTTCTCTATCTTGCCAGCCACCCTTTGATCTTACAAATAAAGCCCTGAAGTTTTTGGAGTTACTTTTGCCTCAAAACTGTGAGCAAGAGGTATCTGATTATAAGTTCAATGAGGGAGCTGCAAAGGACAGAGAAGGGAATACTTCCATTGCTTTACTCTATGAGGCAGAGAACAGGATTTCAGCTCAGTAGACATTTTGAGCATATACCTTCACTGCTGTTTGTGGTAAATGGGCCTTTCAGACACAAGTGATAGAGGCTGCAAAATAAGATTTAAATCATAAACATAATGATACTGTGCCTGGGTTCATGAAAGGAATTGGCACAGAATGTCCTGTTTCTAAAGGATACATTTCTGAGCATTACCGTTACATTTAAAGTACTAGCTCTATAATAAATCCAAATTTAATCCCAACATACCATCTCCACCACAAAACCACCTCATTCTTAGCTTTTAGCTATTTGGTAAATAGCAGACTTTGGCTAAAGCTCATCCACTCACTCATGGTTTCTCTGGTGTTGTCTCTGCAGATACCAAAGTTTGCTTTCTGTACCAATTCAGGTCAGGGCAGTTGATTATACCCTTGCATGTAGGCCTAGGCAAAGCCCTGCTCTGCCCTGCCCATAAGCACTAACCTCTCCAAACACTTGCCTACTGCAGTGTGCTGGGAAGGGGAGGTTTACACAGCACAGCAGCTCCTGTCAGCAGGCCGGGCAGGATTTGGATCCTTGCAGCCTGCAAACCTACAGGGACGGGTCTGTGAGCCTCCCCTGCTCAGTGGGTCCAGCAGGCTTGGATGTGGAACAAAGTAAAAAAATCCTGTTTTGTGTTTCTAGTGCTTTCTCCTGCCCTGGAGAGTTGGAAGAAGGACCATTTCTAAGCCCTCTGTACTCACTCTGCAGCTGGTCATTAGCATGTGCAGCTTTGAACTTCTCCAACCAGCACTCCTTCCAGGCTGCCTTTGTGGAGATGAAGCAAGTGAGAGAGGCAGTGTTTATCCCCAGCCACGTTGTCAGGGGATCCAATGTCTTCCCCTCTGCCCTTTACTGCATCTTTGGATCATTATCTAACAGACTGACAAGAATTTCCCTTCTCAGCAGGATGGAAACCTTGAGGTTAACTCTAGCCTGCATTCTCCACGGGCTCTAGATAGCCCCATAAAACAATTCACAGTTCCCTGCAAGAAAGCCTGAATAAGAAAAATGAGATAAACTGGCTCCCTAAATAATATTCACTGATACAACAATATGATTACGTCCTTTGCTGGACATCAAAAAAGTTAAAAACAATGATAGGCAGCACAAGAGGATAAATAAATTAAGAACCTTAAATGTAGCTATATGGGGATGAAGTCTCAAGGACTGTCACTCAAAAATGCATTTATTTCACTGAAGATAGATATTTAGGCAGCTTTAAAAATCCCTATTGACATTATCTTAAACAATAGGAGACTACATTTGATACTGATACTTCATATGCCCCACCCCAGATTATTAAAATCTTCACTTAAAAAAACCCAGAGATTTTCCCTTTCAGTAAGAATTATTTGTTTGTACCAGAATTTGCATTCAGACAAGAAAAAAATGGAGGAGCCAAGTGCTGTAGTGAGTCAGCATTCCAAACAGAAAAATCCACTGGACTCTCAGACTTGGTATTTCATTCTAGTTTGAACTTATAAACTGTAAAAAATAACTTTGAGATAAATGCCAAGCTTACAAATAAAACAATGACATGACGTTAATTTCAGTATTATTCATCCATGTTCATCAGATCAAGTACTGACTACTAACCTCAATAGAGTATTAAAAAAAGTATTTTTCAGGGGACAGAAAGGAGCACAGATTGCAATACTAATTCAGGATCTGAGACGAAAAGAGAAGAGGAACAAACAACAAACAGTCTGTTAACGTAACACAGGTAAGCACAGAAGGGCTTTGCCAAGACAGAGAAGGGCAGTGCCCCAGCTTTGCCTTGCCCCACCAATGGCCTAACTCAGAAAAGGGGAAAAAAGAAGCCTGTCCCATGAACCAGTTCCATGATGGACAACACTCCAGGTGACAGGGATAAAGCTACAATGCACAATCAAATAAAAGGATGCAGTTTGTAAGTATGCGAGTAAACTAAGATGCAGACAACTCAAGTTCTTTTTCAATTCTGTAAATTAGCCATATATATTTATATGAGTGAATGAAAATGAAAAACATGTCTTTCCATCTGGCCTTCACGATGAGAAGTTCACACAGGAAATTAGTTTCAAAGTAGCATGAATGAAAATGCAGATTTTTTTTTCCCATTTGTATGACCATATTTCTTGATATGAGTGCTTGCACATTCTTATGATCTTAGAGGAAGAAAAAAAAAGTCTGTGAATCATAACTATCATAACTTACCAATCTCTAGCACATAAAAATGCCATGTGCTAAAAAAAGGGTGCTTTTGATCAGCACATTATGTGAAGAATGAAGTAAATGAAAAATCACAAAAAGAAAAAAAAATTCCACAATTGTGCAGTCTGTCTGGAAAACAATTTAAGTACAAAGAGGCTGAACCAGACAACGAGGTATGTGAGGCAAGTATAAGGCAAATACGGTATAAGGCAAACATTCATTCCATTTATCAACATCCTCTCAACAATAAAAGTGAAACCCAGAATGGGTACCATGGAAAGAAAGATAAACTACAGTTCAGTCAGGGTGTATCTTAACAACTCAATGTGAATTGGTTGTGCTTTTCTTACTCTTGCCTGAGATGCTCTTGTGTTTCAATCTAAGAATGGCTTGTTGCTTTTGTTTGTAAGTTCTAGCCTTAGTCAATCATGCTGCTTATTTGGGCTGTCGTTCATTATTAGTTTATTTAATCAACTTGGATTCTGAACTGGTCTATCAGTTAAAAGACTGGAGTTTATCAGAAATATTCTGAAGATGCGCAAACCTACAATATTTTACAATGCAATGAAATATTTTTATTAGTTTTACATAGACCACACAAATAGTTAAATACAAGGACCTGAATTAGGGCAAGGACTTTGGTGTGTTAGTTGCTGTTTAATCACATGCAAAGATTTGATTTCTGCTTCAAAATGCTTACAATCAAAGGCATTACTCCTCCACCTAGTAACTTACAGCCAGATTCTAGATTCCCAAACCCTTATATTGCCTATAAATTCCCTAAGGCTCCTTGCAGTTTATGCCTCTAACACTGACGTCTTGACCAGGATGATGCTGCAAACCTGAAAATACTCAGAACTGAAATGGAATGGGTTTTTTAGGGCTCAAAAAAAAGGAACAACTGTACTGGTGCTGCTTAAAGCCATTATTAAAAGCTCATTGGTCTAAGAGTTCCTCAGAGAGAACAAGGGAAGGAATTAAATAAAAGGTTCATCTTAACCCCCACGTATCTGCTGCCTAATCCTCAGGAGGGGGAAAGCAAAGGAAGAGAGTTGATAGCAATGAATTAGACTTTGGGAAAGCAGACAACTAATAAGGAAAGCTAAAATGATCTATGAAAAACCTATGCCAGGAAGATTAAAGACAGTAAGAAATTACATAATTACTTTGTAATATTGGGGCCTTGAGGGCACAACAAGGCTTTAATTGCCCTGACGAGCCTCCCTGGGGGCTTCCATCCACACCCTGCTCAGGGGCTTTCTTTCAGCTGAGCCCAGGGTTGTGCTGTAGGTGCTGCTTCCAGCACTGCAGCATCTCCTTTCCATCCTGACTGGCACCCTGGAGAGTCCTGGTCCCTGTTCATCCCTTGCCATGCCTGAGACTGCAGGGAATCCTGTCGGGAGCAGCCAGCTCTGCCTGCCGTGTTCACAACCTTTGGGATGGGGCCCTGCCTGCCAGGGCATTTCCTGTGCTGGGGGCACCCTCACCTCCAGGCTCCTCAGAGATTGCCTAGGACAGAAAACAGCTAAATGTGAAGAAGTAACTGAAAGTAAACACACTTTAAATGGGACATTAAAGGAAAGAGAAGGAAGTTTCTCAAGCCATTTCCTCTAAACTTTCCTCTCACATCGTTCAGTAAGTATTAAGAACCACAAAAAGACCTGTGAAACACTTGCTACCCACTGCTCTCTGTTCCTTGCTGCTCAGTTAGTTTGTTTATTTTGGCAATGCACTAGTGCAGTAAGGACTGCTGACAAATCAAAAAGATGTTTTAAAGATTAAGGTGAAGAGACTGCGGCTGAAAAAAAGATTTCAGAATATATGCTTATTGGAAGTTAAGTATTTTGCCCACATGATGTTTGGAGTGCTGCCTGATCTCTCAGTATTAATAGTCCTTTGCAAGGAACATTCCTTGCTATCTTCAAAAAATAAACTAATACCTTCTCATTTCAAGGTCAGTGGAAAACAGGGATGGCAAGACACTCTTTTGATGAACAGGAAAATATATGATTTTTTAAATGAATAGTTAACTGATGTCATCTTTTAAAGCTGAATGCTTCGGACACTCATCAGAAAACTCTCATCATTCATGGTTAATAGCAGAATGACACATCAAATTTAACAATCCAAAGTTGTGAATTGTCATCAGAAGTCTGTTTAACACACCACACAACCATTACATCTAGATGTACTGCCAAATGTCAAAGGAGAAAAGTAAAAAAGTCATTTTGCCTGTTTTACACATGGTCAATCTAAATCGCTAAATTGGAAGTTGCAGTGAAAATTACTCTGAGACTATCTAATTGAAAACATTTTTAATTTCAAGTCTTATAAAAAAAAGCCACAGCTGCAACAAAGTATGGCAATATTAATGAAAGCATATCTGGCACTCGTTCAAATCTCTGCCTCCCTCAGTGCTGTGAGAAGAAAAATCGCTCCCCAATGGAAATTTACCATTTTCACAGAAGTAAAATCTCTGTAAAAATGGGCTTTCAGCATTTGCATTAAATGTAATTAAATAATGTAATTAAGTTGTTGCAGTAATTAGTGTATCTCTGCATGCTATTTGGCTCCAGGAATGCTCAGTATTTGCAATCCAGATTGAAAAGAACTGTATTTGCAGCAGAATTTTGCAATGTCAAATCAGGCTAAAATGTTTGTTCAGGTTTTCAACAAACTTCACAAAATAAGTTGAGTAGAAATACATGAAAACAAGCAAGCAGATGCAACTGTGATGTATTACAGAATATCCAGTAAAATTTTAAAGAAACTTTAAACAAACAGGTAGCAACATGTCCTTATAAAGGACACTGAATTGAAAATAAACCAGAACACACAGAAGACAACGTAAGTGATCTCTCCTACAAAGAGGGATTAAATTTATTCCAGTGAATGAATGCCTTAGTTGTCTTTTATATAGAATTTAAATTTAATAGCAATACAAAACATTGTTATTAGTTCTTGTTTGGCTATTTATAATGATGAAATAGCAATTGAGCTGTGTTTGGTACTGCAAGAGAGAGAGGCTTTATTGTAATAGTACCAACTAGAGCCATGGAACAACATCATGGAAGTCAGTGGAAGGATACCTATTCCTTGAAATGGCAGGCAAATTTAGGGCCTAACTCTACCTACCTGATCAACAGATGCTGATGACTATGTTACCACCGCTGGACCTCCAGCTCAAACTAACCCCTTATGGACCAGAGTGCCAAGGAGTTGTTATCTCAAGTTGGTCTTTTTAGCTTAATTCATCTCAGTTCCTGCAGACAACTTTGGTTGTTATTAGCTAATTAAGCCTTATGTCAACAACAAAAGGGTTTAAAAAATATATACTATATGCAAGTCATTTACAAGCCACAGCATCTGAATACTTTTATCTATAGCTGAAATATGGGCACAAATGAGAAGAAATGTTCTGTGTGGAGACTTGTTCTGTGTGGAGATTCTGCAGAGCCACTTCCTTGCTGGAAGGGCACTCATCTCCTTAAAAGTCTCATGGCACCCAGAGGAATTGCTAGCAACACTTGACAGGGAACACAAATACCATTTTGTCCTACCAATGTGCCACTTCTCTGACTTGAAGTCACCTAAGAAAAAAATTATGGTGTTTCTGGCAATCCACAATTAGCTTAACCAGTGAAATATGCTGTTCTACTGTATCTACACACAAGCAGCTCACCAGGCCGATGTTCTACTCCAGGACAAAAATGACTGACTTTCTACTCCGACCTCTGGTAATTATTCTGGAATTAAATGAGTTTTTATTGCAGAGTAGAGTTGCCCATGAGGGAACCATTGCAGCAGGGATAATGGCATCAGAATAAGCAATGGCAGTATATGAAGGAGAATTTCCCAGCACAGATAATGGCATCAGAATAAGCAATGGCAGTGTATGAAGGAGAATTTCCCAGCACAGAAAGCCAGCATCTGAGAATTGCTGAGATGTTATCTCTGACCTACTTTGCTCAAAGTACCATAGAGATATCTACACACAGGCATCCAATTATTTGTTGAAATCAACAAGTACTTTTGTGCTACACAGAATTAGTCCAAGCTAAAAAAGAGAGTAGAGCAGGATGATAGGTGGAAAGAAGTGTTCTTTCTGTAGCATTTGCTAGCACAGGAATTGATTTCACAAACATGCTCATCCAAGCAGTGTAGTTCATTCAGCAGAGCGTCAACTCCCATCAAAGAGTCATTCTTAACTCGGAATCAGCATGTCCATAACAGCAACAAATGAACGGAAAAGAGCAGAATAGTTCTTTAGAAACAGCCCAGCTGTCTCATGCATCCGACACTGCCACATACAAATGTTTTCATTGAAGGGGAAAAAAATGCTAGCCCTGAAGCTCAATGCCATGGTTAAAAATGGTCATCAAACCCTAAAACCTACCATGCAAACTGGGGAGCTGAAGACATTAAGCACACTCCCAGAGAACGCCACACCAAAAAAGGACACTTCTGGAGTTCTTATAATATTTTCATAAGCAACGTTCCTAACAAAGGATTTTACAAGGCAATAAAACACTCTGCTAGGTAATTAAATTCTAAGCTGGCTCTTGCAAGCTGCATGGTTTATTACAAGGAGAGCTATCCCAAGGGATTAACAAATGTCGTGGTGACTATGAGAAACACTATTTTTTTTTTGCTTCTCTGAAACCTTGTGAAACATTAAAAGGGTTTGAGAGACAAATTTAAAACAAACTGATTTAGGGAGAATAAATCCTAACTATTCCAGTGAATGGTGTGGTATAATGTGACAGGAAGAGTCACTTTTACCTTAAGAGCACAGTTAGTCTCACTTATAGTGAGAAAGTCCACTCTGGTACAAACTGGTGCAAAATTTAGCTCAGTTAGTGTGCATATATGAAATTTGTTACCATTTATGGGATGATAATGTATTTTTCTCTGATTTGTGAAAATGAAAACCCTGCTCAACTGACAATACGGGGCATTTAGTAAACAGCAGCATCTCTGTACTATGAGATAGTATTTCTTAGAACAGCTCTGTACCTTTGAGAAACTCCTGAGTGAAAGAGGAAAAAGACAAAATTTCTATTTTGTTTGATTAAAAAATAAACAAACTAAATGTTTTTGCTAAATCAAATTTTTTGGTCAGTCTGGAAAGAAATTCAGTTTAATCTTAAAAAATTACATCCCAGACCCTGAGAAACAGACAGTAAAGAGAGAGAAATGTTACTATTTTTTTTAATATTTATTAGAAAAAACATAATTAAAATAATACTAAGTTGAAAAAATAACTCTCCATCTGAAACCACTTATGGTATCCTATTTGCTTGCAGAAACAAAATTAAACGGTCCATTATTACCAAAACCTCAACATTTAAACAATCCAATTTCCAGATTCTAACAGTAAATTCTGTTGCTCTAATCAACCAAAAATTTCCACCAACAGCTAACCAGGAGGAAAGACTCTGAAATCTGCACTTCTCAGAGCAGGATTTGTTAGTCCACTAAATACCTACCTTGTCCTCGTGGAAAGATATGACCACCAAGTGAAAATAAAACAACAAGGCAGACAAAAAGTACAGCACATGCAGAAAAATTAATAGAAATTTGAATTGAATACTGGGTTAAGTTTTTATTTGTATAAGAGTAGGATACTGGTTGGTTTTTTTGGTCTTTTTTTTAAGATGTAGATTCACAAAGGCAACTTAAGATTTGAAGTCTAAACCCAAAACCTAAGTACCCTGCCACCTAACAGCATTCCCAACCAGAAAACTGCCAGCTGCATTCCCAGTATCAGTGCATTTCAGCTCCTGTCCCACAAACCCATCAATAAACAGGCAAGGAAGCCTTTTGCTATTGAAGCTTATGAATCCCTTAAGAATTAAATTCAACTTAATGATCTGCAAAACAAGAAAATTGAAAAATTACTGCTCTCCATATATCTTGGAGGTGTTATCAACCTGGAATGATATCTACAAGAGCCAAATTTTGGACAAGGATTACCCAAGCTTCCCCTTAGGAAATCCTGAGGAAAAGTATGCACATACCATCTTTAGGGGGCCAAAAAGCATGGGCCATATGAGGATAGAACTAAATAATGCCTGCTTTCCTTAGGATTTATTTCTGACAGTATTATTAAGGTCTTTGAAAAGAAATGGCATTATAATGTTTTTCTCCTGTGGGTGTGACACCTTAAGTGTCTCTGTCCCTACTGGATCCTGTAATCTTTAATAAGAAAGTGGAGACATCGTACAAGTTTGAAATGTTCTTCTCTAGCTGTTCTAATGGACTTTACAGAAACACAGTATCTTTGAAATTATTATATTCAGTCCTAGCTGAATTTACTTAATCGGTTTCAAATTTATCATTACCATGGCCAGGCTTAAGCAAAATTATATGCTGAGGAATATACAGAGTGGAATCCATAAGCATTACTTAGTAGGAACCAAGGTTGAAGACACTTAAATAGTCATGGCAGAAGGGACAAGCTGTCTCTTTCCCAGTTCAGCACTGAAATGACAGCTAGTTACCTTGCTCCCTCCTGTTAGGCTACAATTGCAAATTCTGATGGTTTTATCCCCAAACACAAATAAAGGATATCAATTATTTACTAAAATATGCAAAACGAGAGCTTTTGTTCTCATGAGCATCAAATGAACAGGCAGAGCACCACACTAGGACTCTCAGCAAATACACCTGCAAGAGGTGACACTCTGTACCATGATATATGGTGCTGCTGTTGCTGTTGAGATAGGATTCAACCAGTGGGGCCTGTTCCTCCGAATGCTTCGTCCGGCGCGTCCTTGCCCGACTGTCCACGTTGGACTGAACCATCAGTGGCTCCTGGCGCTTCTTTTTCTGCTTCTGTTCTAGCAGTGCTCTCTGGAGAAAGCACAGAGAAAAGCATCTGTTACTGGTCTCCAAACAGCAACAACCTATGATGGAAAACAATGGTCAACTTTACACCTTCCCCAGCAGTTGGCAAGCTGGATATTGGGATGTCGGGTTATACGAAATCTTTCCAAAAAACCACAACCAACCCACTGCTGAAACACCTTCTGCTGAAAACAGCAAATAATTAAAATACATCGTTCTGAGCAGCCTACCAGCTGTCCGAGCTTGCTTGGAAACAACCCTTGGGAAAACAACAGTGTGAGAATACTGGCTGTGAAGCAATGGGAGGGTAAGCAAGGGCATGAGGCAGAGATGCCAATTTCAGTTTCTGTAAATTAAAAGTAGGTAATTGCAAACTAGAATCGAGTGATAATACTGGACATGAGCCTAATTTAACAGCTATAATAGATGAACTTTAATTAAACACTTAAATTTCTCAGCTAGACCTGCTGAAAACCAAAACCTTCAGCATCCATAGGGACCTTATTTGAGCCCTCTTCTTCAACCTCAGAGAACTGTACTATTAATTTTATTTATCCTTTACCTTACCATTTCCTTTCTTCTGTACAGTGATATTTTACCTTCTAGAAAGGAGATGCAATAAAACTGACAAATAAAAATGGAGGTGAACTCTTTCAGCTCCATAAGTTGTGTTAACACCTCAACATGACTTCAACATAATCAGAATTAAGTACAGGATTATGGCATAAATAGAAAGTACTTGAATTTGAAAATGAGATGCTGGTAAACATGCAAGCTGATGAAATAGTGGGAATAAAAAAGGGATAAAATTAAACTCACAAGGTTTAACTATAAAACTGACAACATTTTTTGAGAAGGGGACAGAAATCAAAGTAAAAGCAGAAACCTCAACTCCCATTAAAACCTGATGGCACAATTCCCTCAGATTTCATGCAAGAGGTTCTGACTCCCTTGTACAAGTCACGTAGGAATAGAGTCAGAAAATAGGCAACACAGCACACAGTGGCACTAGGTTACAGCCACAAGGGCTAAATCCACTGAATAAAAACTTCGTGGTTAACCTCCGTTGGCTGGTGTGACTGTTCCATCAACAAATAAGTTGTACATCAGCTTAAAACGAGTCCAAGGCAGTGGGAATCCTTCAAACCACAGTCAGAAGACAAATTTTAATGGAAGTTAGACTTCTGAGTTAACTTCAGCCTCCACAGATCTCTATTTTGCATGCCCCAAACAGAGGATGCAATTTTCTATCAATTGTCAGTTTTCATTACTCCAGGATTCAGACTTCAGGGAGCAAGAAGGTCTTCCTCCAAGATCTTACCTGTCTGTCAAGCTTCTGCTGACGCAGGCTGCTCCCCTCATCATCCAGAACACTGCAAAGACAAAGAGTACATAATTGGAACAAATTCATCACTCAAAACAACACCTAACAGCACCCAGTGGAGGAAACTCTCATAGGATTGATCCATACAAAACTCCCACTATGTTCCATGGACATTTACCTGCCCTAAACTGAAAAACTTGGCTCCAGGGGATTTAAATGCAGTCCATGAAAAATTGAAAAACTCTGGCTCACACAAACTTCAACAAAAAACATATATTCAGGCAGTTCACAAAGAAATGCAAAATCCGCTGTCTACAGCTTGGTTTCTTTTCCACTCTCTCCTAATGCAAAACGTCAATGTATACAGCACTGAAATTGAAAATTTGCATATAAAGCCTAGAAAAAGGGGGGAGTGTAAGTGAACTGCTTAGCAACTCAGCAGTATTTAAAATCATGTTAGGAAAATTACCCGCCTAACCTTTCACACACTGAAAACCAGAATTTATTCCTGAATATCTGAAAAGTCACACTTATTGCCACACACTTCAACGCTTAGAGGCTGGCAAGGTAAACAGCATTGCACAGTGCCATATTTCTCTCTGCTAATTGTTGCTAGTTGGGAGATTAGCTCTTGTGCATTCAATCATCTTCATTAATAAGATATTAAAGACTGGCATTGGAATCAGAAAGCTATTTTTGTGAAGTATTTTATCAAACTACTGACTAGGCTTTATTTTTCTGGAGAACAAAGGTCTCTATTGTAAAAACACTATGGTTAAACATTGAACACAGATAATTGAATCTTTTAAAGAGTAATATGTCATCTACAAGGAAAATTGTGCTATAGAACAAAAACAATAGCCTCTTACAAGGAAAAATCATTTTCTCTAACAATACACTTCTATAAAATGTCAGCCCCTTCTCTTATAATCACTCTTAACAATCAAAAAGAAAAAAAAAAAAAGATCCAGGACAGACAGACCTGGATTCTGACCTACATACAAATCAACAGTATTGCAACATAAATTGCATTAAAAAAATGTGAATCCCATGTATTCAAACACGGTCTTTAGGAGACAGTGACATTATACTAGAGTTAGGCAGAACAGCTAATAAAAGCATGCAGAATGCCACCTTTCCAATGCCAGTATTATGAAAGACCTATAATTAAGCATTACTGGTAGCATCAGCCTTTTACAATTTTTCGTAGGTTATATGCTACAAAAGGCTGATGTTCCACAAATTGAAACTGTGCTGTTCAAACACCTCAGGTATGAAATTACCATCTCTTGTAGAAGTCATGTATTACACACAGTCCACAAAAAAGATTAAAGAAAAAAAAAACCTCCCACTCATCAAAATGTCCTACTTTGCACCAAGCATTCTTCATTTTATAAATTACAGGAGTTATAAAAGGAAGACACACATTCCTCCATGGTATACAATATCAGGTTTGCAGAAGAGTGTTTCACTACAACTGCACCAGTCTTAGCTGCACTGCTAGAAAGCAAAACAACCCTAATGGAGATTTTCAGCCAAACAATGGAGTAAAAGATGCCTAAGTGTAAAGTTTCAGGCTCAATGGCCTGAACAAATCCTCCTCATGTCAGACAATGCTTGAAAAAAAGCCAAAACCATGTAACGATGCTAATAGAGACCCCAAGAGCTGCAGAGGCAGCAATGCATATGCCATCCTAGCATCCATATCCTGGCATGACACACTGCACAGAACAAGGGGGCAGGAAAATGTCCTGTGTCCTGCGTGGGAAGCCACAACAAGGCAAATTCAGGTTCAGGCACAGCTCCTTCATGTCTCTTAATGCCCAACCTTAGCATGGTAAACACGGCAGTTTAAATAACACCAAGCAGCAAACCCCAGGCAGAGAATGGTGTGGTTTGCATTGATTCAGCATTCCACAAATGCAAAGCAACTATCAGATAATCAGAGGACTGCCAAAAAAAAATGAAACTCCATCCAAAAATCATGGATGTTGCAATTCTAAAACACCTCTCCACATTGCCCTTCTTACTGCAAGACTTTTTTTTTAAGCTTCTGAATATATGCAATCAAAGCTGAGACCGAGAGCAGCATGCTTTGAAAACCAGATGACAACCTCATCTGGAGCTTCCAGCTCCTTCATTATCCCACTTCATATTTTATACAGTTCTGGGGTAGTTTTCCACAACCTTTTCTAGGTATGCATTAATGACAAGCCTTGCATTTAACATTCCACAAATAAAACTGAACTCCAGCTTTCTTCACTGACACCAAGATTCAGCAGAATATGGTTACTTCAACAATCCTCTCTCCCTCCAGGTTGCTGGACTGGAATGAGAATGCCTTGCTCCCACCAGCCAGCCACACCACTCTTCTGAATCCTTCACAGGGTAATGTTAAAAGAGCCTCATAACCACCAACTCTGTCTATTTTAACTCCAGTATCACTGAAAAGCTGCAGTTCTGTCCTTTCTTGGTGTCTAATAACACTTAGGCAACTCCAAATACAAAAAGGGTTCAATTTAGCCTATATATTATTCTGCTATAACAACAGAGCACTCCAGTTTGCGACTGCACTTTGTCAGTGTTTTCTGCAGAACTACTGGACCTTGGAGTTGCTGACCAGCAGCCAACATTTCACATTCCCCAATTTCCAAGAGACAAAGTCTCCTGAAACTGGGTGACTTCCAAGATATGTCGTTAAGGGATGTCAGGGTTTAAATATATGCGTGCATAACTAAGTAAATAAATAAATAATATAAGCTCTGTTTCCATAGCAATTCCATCAGGCCCTCAGTCTTGCTGCCTTGAAAAACATCTGCAGAGGGCTCTGAGATGAAGTGTGTAAGTGCCACTGACCCTTTATCTCACACTTCAGTGAGTCCTTGCAGAAAGATTTAGCAGATCATCTCGCCAAGGCATCTGGCAGTCCGTGCATTCTGTTGGATGCTCCAGGGCCCATGAGTGGAAATCCAGTTCTGGATTTCCGCCTTTTCTTTCTTTGGAAAATACAAAAGTGTGTGAGCAGACACACAGCCTTTGCCCTTCCTGGTCTTTCAAAAGAGCAGAAATCAGTAGCTCATCCCTCTAAAAGGGTTGTGCACATGGTGAGGACCCAGCCTGTCCTGCCCAGTTTTGGAAGGGGCCATGGTTTTGTTGCACTCAGGTCCAAACAACTGGGATGGCCAGAAACTAAAGGCCCAGTACAGCAGAAAAACTGTGACTGAAAGATGGCAGGAAATAATCTCAGAGAGAGAGGCTGTTAGAACAATTCTGCCTACATGTTTGATGTGATGCTAGAAAATCCCAGGAGCAGCATGAAACTCAGTCAGATTTAATAAAGAAATATAACTTTATAATTCATGAAAATTGAATTATTGAAGAGCATGCATACATATTAGCAATCTGCTCAGCACACTGAAGTATCCTGAAGATCCAGCAAGATTCATTTTTATTCCTATTTGACCAAGGATCATACATCTGCCTGGTGTCTTGGCTATGGCTCTGACCCACTTAAAACAAAAAGCAATTTTACACTATATATAATATTGTAAACAGCCCTTCAGCTCTGCAGTAATGCTCTCGTCCAAATCCAGCTGACAAATCAGACCTTGTATGTATTTCCTTGCAGATAATTATGCAGGGAAAAACCATCCTTCTATACAGAGCTCGAACAATCCACCCATTAGAATTCACTAGTTGCTGGGTTTAAGAAGTCAAGCCTATAGCTACCCATTGTAAAGATTCATATCAGTTGCCTGGAACAAGGCCCACAGAGACTTAAGTATTATCTTTAGACAGCATTGTTTTCAAATTTCAAATACGGCATTTGATTCAAACATCTCAACAACTGGTTTTTAAAGGGAAAAACATTAAAAGTACAATCACATTTTAGTCCAGGTATTACTTTTCATACCACCCTTTTAAAACACAAAATCTATTTTGCAGAAATAGTTTCAACATTAAATTCAATTTATAGTAAGTCGGGCTTATTATAGCACTGCATGTCATAACAAAGATGAAAACATATGCAAGAAGTTTTAGTATTCTAAGCTTTTCATAATCTCTGTTCCTTAAAAAACATTCCGAGATAAACCCAAGACCAATCAGGTTTTAAGGATGAAGCTTCATGATCACGGGAAGCTTCACAATTTACTGCTGAGATGAAGGCAGAAGATTCTGTAAGTCAACATCTTGCTACATTTTACTGTAATTCCACATGGGCTGATTTCATTTTAAGTAAAATCTGAAAAGACTTAATTCAAATAACACTTTTCACAGCAAGTACTTCGCCTTTGCTCTTTGAACATGCAAGCTGCTTGTATTTCAAGAAGCCATTGCAAGAAAAAGGAATGAAGAAGAAATATTTCTCATTCGAATGTGCAAGATGCATGTAGTCCCTGGTTTTATTTAAGGGGTTATTTTAAAAGAAAAAGTCTGACACAGTAAAGCAGCTCTATTGTTTCTGCCTGACGAACAAGGCAATGCTTTTGTTCCTTCCTGACACTGCTTCATAACAGAACATTTTCCACGAAAATAACTTTTTTACCAGGACAAAGGTCCAAAATCTCCCCTAGCACATCTCTGCAGTCCAGCACTAACTGCACCAACAAGTATAGCTCGTCAAACAAGCAGACTCATACTACCACTAAACTTTAACATGCTGTTTAAGAAGTGTCACCTTTGCATTTTCTATTTTTGCTGTTTTATGATAACCCATTACTAAACAGCAGCACCCAAAAGCTCTATGTGAAATCAGGAACCTTTGCACAAGCAAAATGAATATACATAGGCAGGGAAAATTCCTGAGACAAAAAGTTCACACTACAAAAAGATGAAGAATTGGATAAGAAATTGTTCCTCCCATTTAGAACACTGAACCAGAAGCAATGGAAAATTAAAGGTGGTATTTTCATCTTGAGTTTCTTCTGCCATATTGTGAGCTGCAATTCAAAAACAATGGATGATCAAACCAGATAGAAATAAAAAAATACACCATACCAGACTACTCTTCAAGATCACTCAGATCTTTTGCATACGCTCCTGCTGTGAAGAAAGCTGCTATGTTGCTGTGTCAAGACAAACAGGTTATAGAATCCTTAAGAGCACAACAGACCCAAAAGAACAAGAATGGGTGTAATGTGCCATTTGAACATTACAGTCTCCAAAATAAAATTCCTGTAAAGAGATAGCACTTGGCTGACTGGATACCATCTGTCATATTCATCCAATTACACTTCTCTGTAATCTCTGTAAAGTCTCTGTAGTTCCATAAAGCCCAACATCTCTGGATAATGTTACTGTTAAGCCCTTAGGAACGAGCTTTCCCGCAGCACTGATGAAATGCTACTGTAAAAGCCCATTAACAGGGTTAGGGACCTGCAGGCTGAAGTCATGCTCCAGGGGGAATGGCACACATTTAGGTTCTTCAAACAAGTGAAATTCAACCATTCCTACTCAATGAAGTCAGCAAAAATGCCAACACCTGCAAACCCCCACACCCCACATAAAACAAGGTCTGCTCCCCCATGAACGCCATATGCTGAGCACACCAGAAGCCACTTGGGAGAACATTATTGTATCAGGCACACAGGCTAATCAAAGACTTATAAACGAGACAAATCACTCTGAAAGACTGCAAGGACTCCCCTCATGCCAGGAATTATCAAGGCTTTCTGACCCTAAAGCAGCTGCTCAGTCACCTGATTTAGAGTAAAACTTGCAGCTGCTGTCTTTACAGTAAAATGAGTGACTGCTTTCCTGGGCCACCTAAGCAAGCAGAAGTCTGGATACCGAGGAGCAGCCCAAAGACACTGAATATTATTTTGCCCTTCTACTGCCAACAGCAGCAACAGCAGCTCTTGGATTTCTCCTGTGCCATGTTCACAGGGCAGAGAAGGCAACAGCCTACCCTTACTGGACACATCTCAGTTACCACTGAACTGACCAGGAAAGTACAGACACCAGGAACTCCTGCAGAAATGGAAATTGCATTCCTTTAGGCGAAGCTTCAGAGGAAAAGTGTTTCGTTGTAAATCTCACATAAGTAAAAGCATGCCTGTCCAGGTGTACAGCATCACCTCCTCTGCCTGTGCAGAAGACCCTTAAAAAGACTAAAAATAATAAAAAATAATAAAGCAAAAGGATAGGGAAAAAAAAGCAGAAACATGAAACAGATATTTGTATGAGAAGTATCAGCACCAAGCCAGCCACAAAACAGAAGATGCAGAGGATCATACACTGTGCTGATGATCCAAATGGCACTAAAAGTAATGCCTGCAGGGCAGATGGCTGATAGCAGAGACTGCATGTGTAGTTGCACAAATAATTACAGAACCAAATGCTTTATTTTCTTCTCAACTCCTGCATGGCAAACTAGTTTAAAAATCAGCAAATTAATGAGACCTTCCTGAAAGGTTGTTGGTACTATTTGCTCCAGTAAGGTTTATCTAAATGTCCTTTGTACATTAAGATCTATGACACTCATTATGTCTGGCAACAGTTCTGCAGATTAACTGAGAGCAAATGTAACAACAGGAACACATTCATAAATTTTTTTCTTAATTCCATGTAGCTAATTGTTAAGATTAACTCCAGCCAAATCCTCAGAATTGCCACACAATTGTCAGAGAACAGGCTGGGAAAGCTAAAACCCTGATAGAATTAAATCTGGCCAGAGATGCCAAGGGCAACAACACAAGCTTGTATACGTACACTGCTGAGTAAAGGAGGACTGGGGAAAATGTGGGCCCTCTCCGGAAGGAAACAGAAGACCCAGTTACCCAGGACGTGGAGAAGGCTGAGGTACTCAATGACTATTTTGACTCAGACTTCACTAGCAAGTGCTCCAGCCACACAGACTGAGTGCAGAAGGCAAAGGCAGGGACTAGGAGAATGAAGCACTGCTTTCCACATGAGAAAGCCAGGTTTGAGACCATCTAAGGCACCTGGAGGTGCAGAAGGCCACAGGACCTGATGAGATGCATCCACGGGTCCTGAGGGAACTGGCAGAGGGAGTGGCTAAGCCACTATGCATTGTATTTGAGAAGACATGGCAGTCCAGGGAAGTTCCTATTGAACTCAGGCACATGGAAAATGAGGACATGACTGGTGACAGCAAACATGGTGTCAGTAAGGGCAAATCATGCCTGAAATATCTGGTGGCCTGCTATGACAGGGCTACAACATTGCCTGTGGATGAGGGAAGAGACATCGTCTACCTGAACTTTTGCAAAGCATTTGACACAGTCTTGCACAACAACCTTGTCTCTAAACTGCAGTGGTATGGATTTAACAGATGGAGCACTGAGTGGATAAGGAACTGGCTTGATGGTCACACTCAAAGAGTTGTGGTCCATGGTTCCATATCCAAATGGAGACCAGTGAGGAGTGGCATTCCCAGGGGTTGAGACCGGGACTGGCACGTTTGACACCTTTGTTGGTGATTTGGACAGTGGGATCAAGGGCACCCTCAGCAAGTTTGCTGACAACACCAAGCTGTGTGGTGTGGGGACAGTGGAGGGAAGGGATGCCATCCTGACAGGCTGGAGAAGTGGGGCTGTGTGAACCTCATGAAGTTCAACAAGGCCAAGTGCAAGGTCCCGCAGCTGGGTCAGGGCACGAGCACAGGCTGAGAGGAGAATGGATTGACAGCAGCCCTGAGGTGAAGGACTTGGGGGTGACGGTTGATGGGAAGCTCAGCATGACCCGGCCATGTGAGCTCTCATCCCAGAAAACCAAACGTGTTCTGGGCTGCATCAAAAGCAGCATAAACAGCAGGGCAAGGGAGGGGATTCTCCCACTCTGCCCAGCTCTCCTGACACCCAACCTGGAGTACTGTGTCCAGGTCTGGGGACCACAACATAGGAAGCATGTAGACCTGTTGGAGCAAGTCCAGCTGAAGGCCAAAAAGATGATCAGAGAGGTGAAGCACCCTCCTATAAGGAAAGGCAAAGAGAGTTGGAGTCGTTCAGCCTGGAGAAGAGAAGGTTCAGGGGAGACCTTGTCGTGGCATTCCAGTGCCTGTAGGAGCCTAAAAGAACAATGGAGAGGGACATTTCACAAGGGATAAAACAGGACAAGGGGAAATGGCTTCAAACTGAAAGTTGGTTTAGGTTGGATATTAGGAAAAACATTTTTACTGTTTGGGTGGTGAGGCACTGGAAGAGGTTGCCCAGAGAAGCTGTGGATGTCCCATCCCTGGAAGTGTTCAAGGCCAGGCTGGATGGAGTTTCGAGCAACCTGGTCTAATGGAAAGTGTCCTTACCCATGGCAGGGGAGTTGGAACAAGATGATCTTTAAGGTCCCTTCCGACCCAAAGCATTTTGTGATTCTGTAACAGCATTTTGGTCTGTTTTAATTAGAACAGTTTATCAACACAGATTTGTTACGTAATCGTAACAGAATTGTTACAACTTTAGGGGTATATGAAACCAACAGCAATTGCAGAAATCAAATCTTCTAAATGTTTCACTTAGACTAAGTTTTTAAAAAAACCATCAGAGTCAGGTAAAAT
>VZRS01006512.1:80763-101876 GCA_013398055.1 Ifrita kowaldi
TGTGAACCTCATGAAGTTCAACAAGGCCAAGTGCAAGGTCCCGCAGCTGGGTCAGGGCACGAGCACAGGCTGAGAGGAGAATGGATTGACAGCAGCCCTGAGGTGAAGGACTTGGGGGTGACGGTTGATGGGAAGCTCAGCATGACCCGGCCATGTGAGCTCTCATCCCAGAAAACCAAACGTGTTCTGGGCTGCATCAAAAGCAGCATAAACAGCAGGGCAAGGGAGGGGATTCTCCCACTCTGCCCAGCTCTCCTGACACCCAACCTGGAGTACTGTGTCCAGGTCTGGGGACCACAACATAGGAAGCATGTAGACCTGTTGGAGCAAGTCCAGCTGAAGGCCAAAAAGATGATCAGAGAGGTGAAGCACCCTCCTATAAGGAAAGGCAAAGAGAGTTGGAGTCGTTCAGCCTGGAGAAGAGAAGGTTCAGGGGAGACCTTGTCGTGGCATTCCAGTGCCTGTAGGAGCCTAAAAGAACAATGGAGAGGGACATTTCACAAGGGATAAAACAGGACAAGGGGAAATGGCTTCAAACTGAAAGTTGGTTTAGGTTGGATATTAGGAAAAACATTTTTACTGTTTGGGTGGTGAGGCACTGGAAGAGGTTGCCCAGAGAAGCTGTGGATGTCCCATCCCTGGAAGTGTTCAAGGCCAGGCTGGATGGAGTTTCGAGCAACCTGGTCTAATGGAAAGTGTCCTTACCCATGGCAGGGGAGTTGGAACAAGATGATCTTTAAGGTCCCTTCCGACCCAAAGCATTTTGTGATTCTGTAACAGCATTTTGGTCTGTTTTAATTAGAACAGTTTATCAACACAGATTTGTTACGTAATCGTAACAGAATTGTTACAACTTTAGGGGTATATGAAACCAACAGCAATTGCAGAAATCAAATCTTCTAAATGTTTCACTTAGACTAAGTTTTTAAAAAAACCATCAGAGTCAGGTAAAATATATTGTCAGATGCATGTATTACAGGATATATATAAAAACAAACACTGACCATTCTTGAGCAAATAACCCAAGAGACTCTCAGTGCTGAAGGGAACAACAGGAGCCATGCAGATACTTCAGATAGACTTTGAAGTAATGAGATCCAGCTTTGAGTTAAATCAGAACAAAACTGTAGTCAGAGAGAAAAAGAAACTACAGTTTAGGATCTGAAATGCCTAGGCTGACATGATAGCATCAGTGAGGATGATAAGAAGCCAGGAAAAGATCTAGTGAGATGAAAAGCAAAACTATTCCCTACAGCACATTGCATGTTTTTAAATAACTGAACTACAAGGCTGCCACTACTGCCCTGGAAAGATCAATTGAACTAATATTTGTACAGATTCATTCTCTGCAATTACACAGAACTGAACAAGACAGCATATGGCAGCAAATTGCAGGTAATGAAAATATCACCTACAGGAAGAGTGGATGGCTGGGCTCTTTCTTGCCCTCCCTCAACACACACAAACTCTGAACACAATGTCAGAGAAGGAATCTATGTCCCAAAAGAGGGAGGTGAATTTAATAAACATGAATGATGGAGCAGTAAAACACAATAGCCTTTGAGTGATCTATGCTAAAATTGTATTTAAAGTAGTTTGACGAGAAGTGCCTGAATAGGAGCAAATTGGGAAGGGAAAAAAACCACCGTGACCTGGAGATACACTACCTGCAATGCAGATGGATCCAGATGACAAATGACATGACTTTCAGGAAGTGCCTTTATCAAAAACACATCGCTGCCAGCCTCTGGAAAGATCCAGCCCTAGCAGCCAGGTTTCTCTCTCAGTACCAAAACCCAGCCAATCCCAGTTGTTAAAACAGTAAAATATATGCACAAACAAACCAAACCCATTAATGTACAAAGCATCCAACCACAACTAACAGTAAATTAAATGGGCAGAAACTAGGGAAAAGTATTGTCTGGATAAGGAGACTGCATTTACATGTACATACACTGCAGAACAAGAGTTCTCTGCCTGGACCACAACAATTCTCCCATTCATTACTGCTGATCAGGTAAAAGATGTCACCTAGAACAGACCTCTGCTTTTTTGATGTGGAAAACACTATGAGCCGCTGTGATGAAGAGAAAACCTGCACAAGATGGCTGCTGGCTCCTTTCCCTCCCTGTCCTATACCTGTTCTATGAAACTTGGTTTCATCCAGTTGGCAGCTCCTGGGCCTATTTTACATCAAACAGCACAACCTTCCAAGACACCTGTAAAATGAGAATAACAAACAAGTCTTAACTCCTCTTGGAAACACCTTTGTGAAGCAAGAATGAAGCCTCACAGGTACAGTAATTAACCTAGAAACAATGCTGGCCTTTAAAATAATAGCATAATCGTGAAGTGTTTAACAAACAAAACACTGATGCCAACGATAGGGTCACTGCTGCAGGTGTTCAGTGAGGCTTCTCCCTGCAGTAGGTGTGCAAACACAGGCATGAATATGTAGATCAAACATGCTGCTGCTGAAATGGATTATATTTAATTCACTAATGCAGCAAAGTATTAACAGATCCCACTGCCTGTGTATGTGTTTAGGACAGGACTGGAAAAAGATGGAGTTGTATTTACTGGATTTTTAAAGGAATAGTGAAATTAAGCTATCCATTTGTTTAAAATGTGAAGGCAAAAGAGACTACCTAGTTTACCTTTGCTACTCCAACAATCAAAACTGAAGAAAAATACAGAAAGAACCGTAACTCTGATAGATGTTAGTGAATTGAAACAGCCAAGCTCCCTTTTCCTTTTTACAGGTGGTTTTACAGTTTCTATGGAATACAGTTTCTAAGGGAAGAGATGTCATTTCATGATAAATACTAACCGTGAAACAAAATATTTTGTCACTTCCCCCCCCACACATACTATCTTTATAATCCAACCTAGTACTCTTTTGCTGGAACTGAGGAAAGCAGATTTTTCATTTTGGTTTGAGTTCTTTCTCTGTATTACCTTCTACACTAGTAGCAAATACTGACAATCCTGGACAGCATTTTCAGAGGAAAATGAGTTTGTCAGATCCTGGCGCCCCAGTACATGATATGGATTTCAAGACTGGCAAGATATTGAGGGCTATCAAAAGTAGCAAATCCCATTTGGGCTATATTTTGTACCCTATAATGAAAACTAAGTCATTATTTCTACCAGCACTCTATGCAGATGAGATATTCCATACAGCCTGGTCTTCATACCTGGGCCCTGAATCCCCAAAACCATGAATTCAATCTCATGAAAATGTTCCCACTAACTTCACATTGCGTAAAAAGATGCATATGTATAAATCCCTCCAGGTTGGGGTTTTTAACTATAAACTCCTGAAGACAGAGGATTGTTTTCACAGTGTGCAAACACAGTGCCTGCACAGAAAGAGACTCTTTCCCAGATTTTAATAAATCTTAGAAAACCATAGTAGTAAAAAGGTTGGGATGGTGATTTCCCCCCCTCTTTCTTTTTTTTCAGACAGAGGTATTCAATCCTGGTGTTGTCTACGGCCTTCAAAGATAATTTCGAAACAAGTTACACATTTAATCTTTTCCAATTTATCAGCTCCCTGTGTGAAGATGATCCTGTGAGTAAACAACCTGAAAAGCATTGTTCTCCATTTCAAAACTAAGTTAATCTCTTTCCTTTGCTTCTGTGTGCAACCAAGTGTGGGTAGATGGAATCTACTCTCAAGACCTAAGAAGCAGCAGGAAAACTTTACAACACAGAGAGTTTTCTGCAGCTGTGAACCAACCTTGTTTGTGTACAGTGAAAGCCTGTTTTCTAGCTCTGTTTTCCAGTGTGTCCTTTGAAGGGCCCTTCCAACATTATTGGAACACATATCAGCTTTTCTTTCCTTTTGTTACATGAAATGTTTTCCTCCACATCTGTGCGTAACTCCCAGCCAAGGGAGTTTACTTTCTCTAGTAAAAATAATTGTAGAGAGAAAATAAGCAGGAGGGGAAAAACATAGCATGGGATAATTCTATGCAGACTCACATGTCATAGGCTGTATTAGAAAAAGGAACAAATAGTACCTTTTGACACATTTTGGGAAAAAACCTAAGTTGTCCCATTAAACCCATATTTGTATATTCTGGATATATTAACCCCAAATATGCTGGCATGCTTTTCTGTTTCAAATTGAAGAAAATATAGTCCTTTTAATAGCAAAATGCACTCCCTACATTTACAAGTACTTGGAAGCGTCACATCAAGTAACAGTCTCAGTATTCTCATGCAACACATCTCTTTTTGTAGCATACTAAGTTATGTACATTGCATAAAATTCAATCATCTTTATGTCTCATAAACATTAACCATGCTCACCAATTGGAATTTAGACACCTAGTTTAGCATATCAGCTTTAAGTATTTCAAACAAATTACTCAAATTTAGAACAGGTCAGGTATTTGTTATTGCAATATTTTTAGTTCAACATTCACTGTGAATCATCAGAATCCCAACTACGCTTCTTGTTGACTACTCTGTGACCATTTTTGTTACATCTGACAATCATCTTCATCTGGCTCTCCTTAACTGCCTCCAATGAAATTATCATTTAGTCTAATAATTACTCTGGATTATTCTCTCAACACTTCATAGTACATTGCGTGGTGCTACAAAAAGCTAAGTGAAATGCCTTGCTACAGTGACGTATAAATGGAAAAATATTAGAAAAGCATTTAATTATCAAGAATTGTGATAACTTGAGAAAAGTAATACATTATCTGCTCTATCCAGCTTGATGTCTCAACAGAAACCAGACAAGACATTATTTTCTCATATTTAAGTACATATGCATAGATGGATGTATATATATATTTAAAAAAAACTGGGAGAGAAAATCTGGAAAACTACTACCTTTTTTAATACAGTCTGGAAAATTATCATCATTAACTAGTATGGCTGAAATACTGGATTCTTTCAGTGTTGGGCAGCTAATTGATATAACAATTTCTTTCAGGACACACAGTTTTGCTCTATGAGATATATAAAACATGCAAAAATTAGTGCTGCCAGCAAGAAATGAGAATTTTGAGAAAGCTGTGTGCAGACTCACAGCTTCAGAGAACGTGGAATCCGTGTCCCCAAAAAGCTTTGGATTTCCAGCTGAAAATCTCCTCTGCAGAACGCAGCTTAGAGCTGACACAGTTATCAAATTACTGAAAAATTAAGAGCTAATGATCATGACCCAACTAATTCATATTTCTAACTGCAACTACCTTTTTCAAATTATTGTTCTGGGCTTCAAAACACTGTCACATGAATAGTCTGCATGGTACTGTTTGAGGGCAAAGTCAGTCCCCCAGGCAGACATTTCAGACTCTGGAACATCATTTTCACTGCATTTGAAATATACTGCAAATAAGGTCTGATATATGCCCACCACCTAATTTTTAGGGTTCTGATCCTGAACTAAAATTGCTGGACATAAATATTGCCATCTAGACCTGCTCAAATGGCTAAGTATTTGCACAATCAAAGCTCATAGCACACTGAATGGTAAACACCAGAATAAAAGGCTGATAAAAAAAATCATTCATTTTTATCTTTGCTTCTAAACTGCTTGTCAAATATTCACCAGTGCCATCAAGCAGTAACCAAGGAGGAATAAAAAAAAAAACCAAAAAAACACCACTAAGATGCTTAAGATGCTCTTCATTATTGTTTTGAAAATTCCTAAGATTTGCACAAATATATTACAAGCAAAAAGAGTAACCTTGTCTTTGAAAGAAGGCATGCATAAGACAATTAGATTTAAAAAGCTGTGTCAACTCTAAAAGAGTTTTTCTTAAACTGGCAAGCAGCTGTCATTCGTGACTGTAACAAAATAGCCAAAGGAATTAGATAAAAAAGATTTTAGCATTTATCCAAGCTACTATTTTTCAAACTGTTCTACTTGAGTTAAGCATTTTTTTTACCATGTGCCAATGGCTAAGCAAATGGGGTACCATGTTTTATAAACTGATGGACAGCTCTCACGCAAAGCCACAAGTATCCTCTGCTGTTCATGTACTGCTACAGATTTTCAGTATAAAATGACCTCTCAAAATAGATAAAGGACACAATTCCAGCGTAATATCCAAGGAATTAAGCAGTGTAATTCTCATTAAGGTTGTGCCACTAATCCCTGCACATTCTCTACCAAAAATTTATGCTCAAATTATCTATTTCTAGATGCTGGTAGAAATTATAGTACTCTAGAATCAGATTATAATTACATAGGACTGCAAACTGTACATTTGTCAGTTCCTAGAAACAAAATGGATAGCCAAATCTGCAATTCCAATGGCTGCTTTCATGCTAGATACAGATACTGCAGTTCATTTACCGATTAAGACAAAAACTGTTTCCTTGTCTTTTTCTTCTTTTTTCTCTAAGATTCAGGCATATTATTAACCCACATAAAGACAGGGATAAGAAATAACATAGGAAAAACCTACTGACTCTACAAATTGCATAGAACAGACAAATTCTCCTCTTTAAAACATAACTCAAATGTTTGAGCATAATCGGGTATCACTGGGTTCGGGTACTTCTGGGTGTTTTTTGTGTTATTCCCTTTGTTTTTTAAAGGAAGATGAATGCTAATATCACTTTGAATTTCAACTTGTGGATTCAAGGTGTGGAAGTTACATGAATCTCCAATATGCAATTATATTGTGACAAGTACTGCTTCCTATGTGGTTACAACTTAATAAAAATCTTCAAGATAGAAAGAATAACCAGAATGTAGAATTTAGCAAATGTCACTCTTCGTGTATTCAGAAAAAGTACAAATTGCTTCCCACCCCAAATGTTTTGATCATAAAATAAAAAAAAAGTCTGTTTAAAACCACTTCAATTTCTGATTTCTAAACCAGTTTTAGAGAGCTACCACTGATGCATGCCCTTGTAGCAGATTTGTTTAAGCGTGACAGAAACAGGTCCTGAGGTAATTCAAGATACTACAGGTCTTGGATTTTGTGCTTTCCATTTTTCAACAAAGAGAACAAGCCTAATCTAATTTGCTCCTGTGTGTCATTTAAAAATGTAACTAAACAGATCACAACTGAAGTAGATCAGATTAACTGCTAAAGAAAGGTGTTGACAAACTGCACAAAAAAGTTTACTAACACCTTTTGTGGATACAAAAGGCACAGCAAAAACATACAAACCTACCTGCCAGACGCTGCCTTGTGTTTAACTCTCAAAGTGAAGGCTGGGAGAATGAGATGTAAAGCACTTTTATTGAACAAAGAGCTGGTCAGGTGCTGTGACATCCGTAGCAAACCATCACAGGCAAGGCCTTTCACCAACGTTTTCATATCTTTTTAATACGTGGCTGAAGTTGCCACTTTAATTATTCCACTTCACCTGGTAGAATACCTGTTAGCAGCAATTACAGCAAAAGGAATCTCCACTGAGGACTGATGTGCCATGCACAGCCTTGTCTCTAGACACACCTGTAAGCCCGTTGCCTCCCTTCTTTGAAATATTTTCAGTTAAAAAGGGTAAAATGTGAGCAGAAATATGTTATTATTAGCTTGGTTGCTGATTTCCTAGAACAGGAAGCAGATCATACCATACAAGTAAAATTGAATTCAAAATATTTGGGTCTTTGTCACAGAAGGATTAAAGTTATCTATCTCCCATGAAACATTTATGTTAATGTCACATTTTCTAGAAGGCAGGGAACCGCTGGAAGTTTCAGGAAGAATTCTCATTTCTGCAGGGCTTTTGTAACAAAATTTGACCAGAGTACTCAAACTTCAAATTCCTTCCCTGACAATTCAGTACAATGAGGGGCCTCTGCCTGGTTTTGTAAGGAAGAAAGATTTATGCATTCATAATGCCTATAATAATTTCTTCAGTTGATTAATTTCAACTAAAATTAAAGAGGGTTAATCTTTCTAAATCAAACAGATTTCATGATGAAGGTGGTGGCTGGATAGAGGCAAAGACCTTAAGCAGTCTCTCCATAAGAGGAAGTTCTGGGGCTCAGCCCAATTATATTAGTAGAGCAATGAGAATCCATATTGGGAACATTATGAAGGACAGCTATAGGAATTCTGGTATCTAAAAAGCAGGGATCCTAGTCTTCATAGGAATCCTAGGACCATTTCTTACAGGTATATGCAGAAGATTCCTTCCAACATCAACACATTGTGAAGAAAATTTACTGGATTCATTTTTTTATGCATAGTTCTCACTATCCCACTTTGGATTTGACAAAGAGCAATATAAGTGAAATAAAAAAGATAACCTTATTTGGGGGAAAGAAGGGTGGAAGACAAAGCAAATATAATTCCTTCCCTGATCTTGCTACTGTGTTTTTATGCTGGAAAAGCCACACTTCTGTATGTGCAGGGTCCCTGTCAGTAACACAGGGGTAATACACTTCAGCCTTTGCAACATCCCCCAGAGCTCCACAGCAAGCAGGACACGAGGCAGTAAGACACAAGCCTGGCAGTGCACTCCAGCACAATGCCAAGGTGCATCCAGCACCACCAAGGGACCTGTCCCACTGAGCTCTTGAGCCACAGCCACACTGTAAATCACCAGGAGCGTGCCAGGCAAAGGAGACACCGTAGGTGTAATCAGTGAGCACACATCCTCTCAGATAGAGGAAGCTCTATCACACAAAGCTGGAGACCTCTTCTAACCACATCAGATGTAATTAAACTACTTCAGGCACTGTGGGAAGCTATTTCCAAATGCACTTAAGTAAGGCAGAAAGAATGATTTTAGCTATTGGACCATTAAAAAGGAGTGAAACTAAGATTCCCCTTTGGGTCTAATCAAGACTCATGCACCAGCAGATGTTTTCTTCTCCTCTCTGATAAATACATATGACTGTGTGTCTTCTGGCTTCTTTATGAAACACTAATTGCCCACTGCACAGAAGGTCTAATTGATGCAGCACATGATCAATGTTATTTGCACATTTTTCATAGCTCTAATACTTCAGTGCACAAGCCCTGAGTTTGTGTTTATTGCAGGATACAAGGTGAGCCATTCAGCCTGAAGGAGCATCCACTGAATGTCACTCAGCCTCACTCTGTCAGACTCAGAGGGCACCATTTTCTTGCTCATTCAAGATCTACCAAAACTGGATCAAGGTGAGGAGTTCAGCAGAATCTGAACTGGCTTTCTGAAAGAAAGCTGGCTGGCACAAGCAAGCTAGAAATTATAAGACAGCAACAGCATCCTGTGCGTGACCCTCCAGAAGTGTTTATCACTGTAGAGTGGTGTTGCACACTACCAGTGCACATACACTTATCTTCACTAGTGGCAAACTGGGGAGCACACAGGGTGTCTGTCTGGACTGCCAACCCACAGCAGTGAGTGACCAGAGACTGCTCACCCACCCTCCTGAAGCTCTGTGTGCTGGCAAACCAGGCTGCTCTCCAGGGAGCACATCTGCTCCCCGCTGCTCCCACCTGCTGACAGAAGGACCTCTGCCTGAGTCTGGAATCTCCTTTAGAAAGATGGCTGCTGACAGTTCTTGGATGGCAGCAGAGACCTGGAATCCTGCTCAAATATTTATCTGCTTCACAATTATTAAAAGATTTAATTTAAGAAGAGCTGGAAGATTATAAGGAAATACTGCCGCTGACTGACAAATTTAGCACAAGCCACGCTATGTCCAGGCACTCTCCCAGCAGCACATCCACCAGTCTCCCAAAACCATCATCAGCCAGGTACAGAGGACACACATAAAAAAGGAAAGAACCATACAAACAAGGCAAATAAGCTTCCTTAAGCATTGAGCATCATCAGGATACAGAGGAGGGCATTTACCTTACATTCCTCTTCCTAAAGTAAAAACTCAGGGAATTATTAATAATGATCAATCATTGTTAGTTATAGACCTATTCTAATGGCATAAAAATGAAAAACAGAAACAATGTCATAGCCATGTCATGAAAAATTAGCAACAAGACAGAGGTCATCAAGTGCAAAGTGAAAAGCCAAACCATAGAGAATAGCATCTTCCTGTTCACTATTCACTGCAATATGCACTCATGTTTGGCATTGTTAATCCAAGACCAGGGCAAACACAGTATTGCAGAGCTGGCTGTAAACGACAACCCTTTGGGCTGGATTTTCACTCCAACACACAGAGACTTACTTTGAGGATGCTTCACTGTGTCAGCTGGGTGTATTTACAGCCCATCACGCAGCACAGTGAAAACCTCTGTGCCTCTAATGTATCTTATCTTTTTCTTCAGAATAAGCTTTTTCAGATGAAAATGAGTTGTTCTTGCCAAAGAACACATAAAAACTGCAATGAGTTATACGCTGTTTGCCATTTTGACTAGGCAGCACAATAGTCCTTCTCCTCCCTTCTCATTCCACCACATTAACTATTTTCAACAGCATCTGAGCGCTCCTGAAAACCCAGACATAGACAGGTTCTCTGTATAGTACTGCATTCCATCCTTTGAAAGGCCTATACCAGCCTAAAGATAAAATACAGCTATTCTGCATGTTTTTAAATTTTCTGTTTCAAAACCTTTATATTTTAACAGAATACAACAAGCAATAAACTGGGGATAGTCATTCCCAGTGAGCTCCCAGTTGCCTTACTATCTCCTTCAACCTTGGTTTTAGCTTATACTATTTGATACCATATCAATGAAATGACAGTTTTCGGAAGCTACAATTTATTGTAAGTAAAATTAATTTCCTAAGCTCTAAAATTTTTCCTCACAAGTCTAGAGTTCACTGGATACTTTTACCAGAAGTCTTTGCAAGAGAATGCCAATTTATCAAATCCAAAGTTTGTAAACTTAGTGACCTCCACAGTTTCAGAAGAAAATTTTGGGGGGACAGGCCCAGCACACAGCAACAAATAACCTGAAAATCCAGGCACTCATCTGAGGTATTAGAAACACCTTTCTAAAGAATGAAACACACAGGGCAGAGACTTGAACACCCGAACTTGCTTATCCCACTTCCCAGCTTGTGCAAAGATATTTTCACATTTTTTCTAACAGAATAATCTGGAAATCACTCTGACACAGGGTGCACAGGATTGGAGAACTTTTTTCCTTCCAAACTACTCAGAACAACCTGTATCTTGCAAATCCTGAGGCATATAGCATCAAATTAATAAAAAGCAGAGGGTGCCCAGGAACCATAACAGGAAGGAAAAAGGGAGGAAAGGAACGACAGAGGAAAGAAAGGAAGTAAGGTAGGAAGGACTTTTAATTTCATTTAAATTTCTCCTGTGCTGGTTTTTATTGGTCTTTGAATCTGAGAATGATATTCAAGCCCCAAGGAACTAACTAAAACTTTTCAAGCTGCATCAATACTACCAGAATACTACACTATATCATTTTTTGAAATAGCCAACATTTAAAAGGCATCTTCCAGGATGCCTCAAACTTCTAGCAATGTCATGATCCTTTTGCTCTGATATGATGGCCCAGTTTCTCTAGGTATTAATATAGTATTTCTTAATTAACATATCTGGCATCTCTAAGAATTATCCTAGTATTCTGAAAAGCCAGAGCCTAGATTAGGTCGCTTATAGTTGGCTAGTGCTCTTTTAATAGTCAAAAATTAACATTCTTATTTCAGACCAGAAGATGAATTCTAAATTAAAAGTTATATCCCCATTGTGAACTGTGCTGTGGCAGATTCCCAGCTGGCTGTAAACATTCTAACACATATACTGGAAACAATTTAAATATGGCAGTTCCCAGCTCCTCCCAGACTAAACTGCACTGCTTCCCAAGCGAGTACATCACTTGTGCATTCCTGGTGTGGCTGTACAGCTTTCAGTATCTGTGGTAGCTCACAGACAGGTAGGAGAACTCCTCTGCCACTTAGTGACAGAGCAGAGTGATCTCCTTCTGTGACAAAGTGACCCACTCAGTGGATGAGGGAAGGGCTGAGGATGTGCCTAGCTGGATTTTAGTAAAACCTCTGACACCATCTCCCACAGCATCCTCCTAGGGAAACTGGCTGCTCATGGCTTGGATACGAGCACAGTTCACTGGGTAAAAGACCAGCTGGATGGCTGGGCCCAGATAGTGGTGGGGCCAAATCCAGCTGGGGCCAATGGTGTTCCCCAGTGCTTGGTATTGGGGCCAGTCCTGTTTCATGTCATTATTAATGATCTGGACAAGGGGATCAAGGGCATCCTCAGTCAGTCTGCAGACACATCAAGTGGGGTGGGAGTGTTGATCTGCTGGAGGGCAGGAAGGCTCTGCAGAGGGATCTGGACAGGCCGGATCGATGGGCTGAGGCCGATGGAGTGAGGTTCAACAAGCCCGAGTGCTGGGGCCTGTCCTTGGGTCACAACAGCCCCAGGCAGTGCCGCAGGCTGGGGCAGAGTGGCTGGGAAGCTGCCCAGGGGAAAAGGGGTTGGGGGTGCTGGTAATAGCAGATGAACACTAGACAAGAATGTGCCCCGGTAGCCAAGAGGGCCAGTGGCACCCTGGTCTGGATCAGCAACAGCGTGTCCAGCAGGACTGACCAGGCCACACCTCGAGTGCTGTGTCCAGTTCTGGGCCCCTCACTGATGCCTTGATGGGGCTACCTAAAAACAGAGGCTAGACAAAATTAAGAGGATAAAAGCGGGTATTTGTTGAAGGGCCTTCAATAAGGTACACTGTGGGCAGTCAGAGCCCTAGGGCTACACTCAAAATGGACCACTGGTCATGAGTTTTCCATACTTTTATAAGCTTGGTCCATTTGCATATCAGGGTTAGTTCTCCAATTACAATTTCAGGTAATGATATCATTACCCCAAGTCTGTTCCCCCTTTTTAGAGGCTTTGTTTACGTATTTTGGGGCCTGGGACAAGAAGATGTCCTTGAGTCTCAGGCCTAGAGAGGATTTGTTATTTCTAACCAGAATGGGAGAACAGCAGCTAACACGCAATTTGGAGTTTTAGAGTAACACACTAAAGCAGTACAGGATCTGAAAAATATAAAAGCCAAAATCGTAAGGCATCATTCCTAAGGCATTTTCTCCCTTTAGAGGGGAAAAGACATTGAGGGGCTGGAGCAAGTCCAGAGAAGGGCAACAGAGCTGGGGAAGGGTCTGGAGTGCAAGTCAAACAAGGAGAAGCTGTGAGGGAGCTGGGGGTGTTTAGCCTGGAGGAGGCTCAGGGAGACCTTATTGCTCTCCACAACTCCCTGAAAGGAAGCCGTAGCCAGGTGGGGGTTGGTACCTTCTCCCATGTAAGCAAAAGGATGAGAGGAAACAGCCTCAAGTTGTGCCAGGTGAGGTTTAGATGGGATATGAGGAAAAATTTCTTCACTGACACAGTTGTCAAGCATTGGAGCAGGCTGTCTGGGGAACTGTGTCACCATCCCTGGAGGCATTTAAAAGCTGTGTAGATGTGGCCCTTAGGGACGTGGGTTAGTGGTGGACTTGGCAATGTGGGGTAAATGGTTGGACTTGATGATCTTGGAGATCTTTTCTGACCAAAATGATTCTGTGACTGCACAGATGTAACAATACACCATAGGCAGAGGCACATGAGCTCTGCCTTAAGGACTGGCAATAAAACAATGCTAATGTTATTCTAGGGCAAGCACGAAAAGTTTTTCTAAAATCTTATACTTCACTTTTTAAATCTGCAGCAAAAGCCAGTGGAGTGATTTAGGATTCAGTAACCTGGAAGAATCAATTATCAAGGTCTGACTCAATGGTGTGTAAAGACACCTTTAAAGTTATTTAACATTGCTCTACAGATGCAGTGTCCCAAAAGGGGCATTATTCACCCGTACAACTGAGCTAAACTTTCAGCATAGAAGACTTCAAGCAATCCCTAGGTTTGCAAAGCACTGTTTAATGGAAATTCACACTCCTGGCTTGAGTGTTGGGATTTATATCTGCCAAAAACAGTGGGATGAATTCCAGGGTACAGTATGTGTCTTAGTCTTTCAGTTTCCACTCAACCTGATCCGAGCAGTTAGTCTAAGTCATTGTCTGGACAAGTTATCTACTCTTTAATTTCCACAGTACCTTCAATAATTTCCTCAAATTTTCAGAAGTGAGATTTGTTACATGATGCAGTGTAATTTGTTTTTGTTGCTGTTACTGCAGCCAAGCGAAAATGCTGCTGTAGTAACATGGGCTAGCAACAACCTGCTCTGAAAAAAAACAGACCTATTTTCCTTATGTTTCTTGCTGAGGCACAGGAACAACTAATGCAAATATCCAGCCTTAAAACTTTATTCATTTTGCTTTCAAACTATACCAAATTTGAAAGACAGAACTGTTCAGATCCCTTCCCTAACTGTGGATCAAATACCAATGTACTTGTATTTCACTTGCAAATATATTTTCCAACTTAGTCATCATTTGAAGCTAATCAAGGAATTTCTTCATCTTGTAATATCTCATCTGCAGGTAGTTAGAACTGTGATTGGAATTAAAATTACCATTAAAAACTTCATGCTGTGGTTTCATTACCTGTGTCAAATGAGTTACATTAATCATGAATTATGATATTCACAGGCTTGTGTTAACATGCATCACAACAGGGATCATGAGGTTTTCACCGAAATTTGCAATTCAAGACTTAATTTTCATAAACATCTGAGAATCCAAGCTAGAACTCAACTTTGTGAAAGAGTGACTGGGGCACTTGTGTTGTCAGAGAGCAAGATAAGTGTGTCACTCACATTTGCATATTCATGCATTATAGACCACTTGCCTTATCTGCTCAGCTAAAACATGAGCTCAGAGAAGGTGATGGCACCAATCCAACCCCCTTTTAAGTCAGTAGAAAGGCTCTGGTGGCACCTCTTTGTGACAGCTCCCTGAAAGCAACCACATAACTGCCCGGATGGCAGAGGGCAGCCTTAGTCTCTACAGCAGCCCTGCTTTCAGGGGGAAGGACTGGTCTGAATGCACGGAATCAGCATCCAAACCTGCAAAGTTCTTGTCCTGGCAGAAGCAGTTACTCTCCTCTGCTGTACAGGGCCTACTGCATTTCCCTGAAGGAGGAAGTGTTTTCAACTGGGTCACCATTTCTCTTTAAGGATAAAAAATAGATAAATACATAATCCCTCGACTTATTAGCAATACAAAGGTATGAAACCTACTTCTGCTGTAATCACTGGAAGAGAAAGTAAAGATCTTTTAGCTTCTTATTGACATAAAAGAATAAAACACAAAACCATCTAAAAGTAATTTCATCATGGAGCAAACTGAGCTTTTAAAATGTCATGAAGCTACACAACGTAGACATAAACTATATAAGCTACATGTCATCAAGTATTAGATGATAGAACCTGGTGTAAAATAACTATGTCAGAAAAAAAGTTTCATCTTTTATCACGTGTACTCATCCAAAATAATTATTCCAGTCTTTCCACCTTCTCCCACTGTTACCTTTGTATGCTCTCTACACCCTTTCCTGAGAGCACATTTCCTTATCTAATATACCCTGACTTCCCATTTTCTTAGGAACAGATAGTCCAAAGAAGCTAATGATCATACGCCTGTAACAAAAATGAAAGCTCAAAAAAATCCATGCCAACAATTACCCTGAGCTTTACGCTTACATTTTGTGTCCCTCTTTTATACCTGCCTTCTAACTGAAAATCTTTCAGCTTGAACACTGCCTTGCTGTACACCTGCATATTATTAGGATTGTGTAAATGATAGCAGGGCCCAGGGAGGTGTTACATTCTCAGCTGAGAGTGCTCAGAACTTGCCGGTATCATCATCACCCTGCCATTACATCAAGATAAGAGAGATTGCAAAACTGTGGAAAAACAGCTCTTCTGCCCCTGCCACCCCCCTGTGCATGACACAGACCTGTCACCAAGAAGGGTATCTCCCACTCCCAGTTACTGGCCTTCACATACTACAGGAACAAAATGTTCAGCAATAAGTCAGATATAAAGTAAACACCAATTTCAATATCCATGCTTAAAGCATTAATCTTTGAATGCACCGCTGCAAATACTGAAATTAATTCTCAATAATCTCTAAAATAAATAATTTCAGCTTTTAAAAATTGCAAATGTACTAACTACTTAAGTAACACAATGAGAAGTTGGGATGGATTTCTTCAAAAGCTACAAACAATAAAATACAAATTAAATAGCAAATGTTTACAGAGAAGGGTATCTTCTGCAGGCACCATACAGCTGGCAAGACAGAATTCTCTCTTCGTGAATAATTTCAACGTAGGAAAGAGAAAAAAACAGAAAAAGAGACAAGAAGAGCAAGATGTAAGGAAAAATGGCAAAAAGAAATCTGTTCATCGGTTGAAAGAACAGAAAAGCATGAATTAGAAAATAAGTCATTAGTGTGAGAGGAAGAAAAATGAGGAGGAAGTGTGAAAAGAATCCAGCTCTCTAGAATGGCAATTTTTAGTTACTAAATTAGAAGTACCACCTTCCAGAAAAAACTGCTGCTTGCATGTCTAAATGGATGCCACTCCAGGGAATGTCCAAAACCCCTCAGGCATAAGAATCAAAACTGTCCAACTCAGGGAAGTGCAAGAGGAGAGACATTATATTTCATATCCACTTTCTGGCTGTGATCCAAATCTGGCACAGATGGCTTGTAAATGATTGTCACTGCCAGGAACCTGCAAATGATTGTTGCTGCCAGAAACCCATTGGCCCGTGAAAAAATCAGTTTTAGTCTCAATCTGGCCGCTGATACTGCAAAGGTGGTGGGGGGTGGCCGCGCTCTGGGACAATTGGTGCATCACTTACTGTCATAAGGCCCATGCAAGGGGCAGCAAAGCCCCTTCAGCCCCTTGCTTAAACCCACCTCTGGCACACTGCAAAGCACAAGACAACGAGGTTTCACTCCCGGCTCTGCAGCTCATCTCCCTTGAGCCTTGTCCCATTTCCGTTTAAGCCAACACCCTGCAACTTCCATGGGTCGGGATACTTCTTTTTCTCACCTCTCTTTTCTGCCTGGTTGATTTAGGCTACCAGCTTCAGGATAGCAATTGCCTCTGACATCTTCCTCACACTGATGCTGGACAAACCACCTTTGATCTCTGCTGGAGTCACTATGCACCACAGCAGGAACACTCCATGCAAGAGCACAGAGCTCCATTAAGGGAGAGCTCTAACTTAAATGTTTTAAAAGCACACGACCAGGCTAATTTTTTACATTGAATAGCCTGAGACAAGACAGCCTGTTTCAGAGAAGAGCACAGACACAATCTTTGAACCCTTTTCCTTAGAAAAAGCAGCTCTTGTAAATTATCCATGCCATTCCCCACGGCAGGAGGCTGGGAGAGAGCCTGCCTGCATTGCGATGCTCTCGGTCACAAACTGCACCTTGCAGCAAGGTGAGCACTCCACCTGCACTGCTGTCTTCAGAATGCCAACACTTAAGGGTATATAATATCCCAGAACCCCAACAACATGCACAGAAACAAGTGTGGGACACCCTTGGTCTTCAAGGCTGTTCTTGTTCCAGGACTTGTTTACACATCACACTTTCAGAAATCTTCTTATCTGCCCTAATTGCGATGATTCATAAATTTACGACCCAGCTGTGCTCCACAATTTTCTTCCAACTGTAATCCTTCGCTTTGCAAGTAAATAACTTGTGACTCTTTATAGATGCAATATCTAAGCACAGCCTTAAAACTTCAGAGCAAATTCATGAAAGCTACAAAAATTGAGCATAATAAAACCTGTCACAAACAAAAATAATGTATATTATTACTACCATCATGTACATATCAAGACACATTATGCCACTGCAAATGCAGGCTGTGTGATCTGCTCTCTTCAGTGCCCTCAGTGCCAAGTGCCAGGCCCCCCAGGGCACAGTTCATGGGTCCCCTCTGGCCAAGGCAGGTTTATCCACACAAACCAAGGCTCGGCAGCATCACACAGACGCTTTACAGAGAACTCTGGGGACTTGTATTAAATTGATTCCTGTGCAGATTGGGCTTTTTAGCTGATGGTGTTTAGAAATTTCTCATGGAATAGGTTAGCTGGTTGTGTAAATGCTGCTTTTAAAGTTACAGGATCGAGATTTATTGTTAAAGAAGCAGCTGAAAATATAAGAACAAATAATAATAATAATAGAGACTGGGGCATTATTGTAACTGAGTTTACTGTTACTTTCATCTTACCTAGCAGCAGTTTTATTTGACTGTAGTTTTATAGTACAAGGAATATCTTCACTTATTCAAGACACACCAGCATAAAATAAAAATGAGTGTGTTAATTTAAGAAATGCTATAAATTAAAAATGAGTTTGAGAAGAAGATATGAAACCAAAACATATTTTTGAATGAAAAACCTGAACTCCTGTGAATTTGCAGTGATTCCCAGATACTTCTGCATTGTATTTTCTACTGGAAACTGCTGAAGAATACCAAAAGAAAACACTACAGTGCTTGAGAACATAATTCTTCAAGAAGCTATATCTTACTCTTAAGTTCCATTGCAAATCACCTTTGAGGCTGGGGGCAGCTACATGGCCTGCAACTGACTTTTTTTTGATTGAGTCTAAACTATTCTGGATCTTTATAATAAAGAGCAGAGACATTGTTAAAAATGGGTACAATTTAAAGAATTCCTAGCTCATTTTACCTGATGTGAAGCTTCATGTAAGTGCTTAATCATATGCGCGAATTTCTATCTATGAAACGCGTTTCATGAAAGTAAATGTGGTTTATTTACTTCTAAAAAACAGCTTCCCAATTATTTTTGATAACATTAGCAAAGTCAAATCTCATCCTATGACTATTAGTGTTTCAAAAGCAGAATACATAAGAAGATGAAAAGAGATAAGGGCAAAACACTGAAATCACAAACTCACAAATAATATGAATCTTTTATCAGCCTCAGCACAAACTAGCACTGACACTGAAAATTGCCTACTATTTTTTGTTAACTCACTCAAAATGTTCTCAGCATCTTAAAAGGGGAAGTATAAGTTTGTGAGTTGTGGACACGCAGGTGGATTGCTTAATGAATTGTGCATGACACACGTGGAACTGACTCCCTCTGGCTCATTTCACTTGAAAGGAAAAAACATGACATTTTACTAGCGGAAACACAATACTTCTCTGCTTGAGTTGATTCAGGTATACAGCTGCACATACATTCCATGGCTAGAAGGACACATCTTTCCAGACTTCAGCATGCCCAGCAGCCTGTGCCCTGTTCCCCATAGCAGCAGCAGTGACGCTCCTGGCTGTCACACACCACCCAGCCCACAGAGAAGGTGGTGAACCTTCCTCCAAGCTCTGAGAGTCAGCAACCACTGAACTCACCACAGTAAACAAGAATCTGAAGCAACAGGGCAGATAAGCACAGGACAGAGAGAAGATGAACTGTTCCAAGGGGTGCATATTGAGTCTCTCCTCCTCCTTGTGTATTTCACTCCCAAAATGGTACTTTGACCTAATTCACTGATACAGTGTTTTCATGTGTAAACTCAGCCACATAGGCATTCACAAACCACTGCTTCCTGGGCAAGTGTGTTTAGGCCATCCTGGAAGATGCTTTACACACACAGGTCCAATAAGATTTGCAATGATATGCCTCTAACTCAAGAATTTCCTCTGAAGACTGAAAAATAAGTCAACTTCTTGAGAGAGCTCTGTTAGAAGCCTAAATAAAGACACCTCAGAGCAGAAGCGTAGTTTGGTTGCCTTTTGGTTTCAAGCAATCCTCTGCAGTTTCTGACCATAAACACATCATTAACATACAAGAATAACATTATATTAGAAAAGATAAGAGTATCATCAAATCTGTGTTTCTCTGAAGATTTGCTGCTTTGCCTCCCTTTGCTCTCTGTGCTGCACTGAGCAGAAGTAGGGATGTTTTATTTCCTTCTTCAAGGCTACTGCTATAAAACCCCTCAGCAAAGTTTTGGCATTGGCCTCTGCAGAGCCTTGTGTACAGTGAGAGAATGGAGAAACTGTTCCACTGCTGCTGGGATGAGCCATGAACAGCTGTTCCTCTGGTATTTCTGTCCTCATTACAAGGCTTCAAATTGCATCAGAATGCATCCACTAGTCATTTCTGAAGCCTTATTGCCAATTCCTTACGTCTTTTCAGAACGCATGGGCTGAAAGTGCTGTTGCAGAGAGAGTGGCAATATTCTCAGATTCATTGTAATCACGTTTCTTTCTTTCTAATCCTTCTACTGATTTGAACTATGATGTGCACATATCAAAATAGCAGATTTCCACTTGTGCAGCTATCGTGAGGTTTTTTTTCTCTGTATTAAGGAGCACTGTATTTGTGTTCATGTTGCACTCACTGTGGCATACATCTGCTACAAACACTGTCATTGAGAATGTGGCAAACTACAACTCACCTGCTTAAACGGCTGTCTTTGTTTTAAAATGCACTCTGTACATATTTTTAATTCCATGATTCTCTACCAATAACAAAAATAAAAGGTTTATCGTAGAATCAACTAGGTTGGAAAGGACCTCTGAAGTCATCGAGTCCAACCTATGACCAAATACTACCTTGTCAACTAGACCACGGCACTGAGCGCCACATGCAGTCCTTCCTTAAACTCCTCCAGGGACAGTGACTCCATCACCTCCCTGGGCAGCCCATTCCAATGCCCAATCACCCTTTCTGTGAAGAACTTCTTCCTAACGTCCAGCCCAAACCTCCCCTGGCATACCTTAAGACAGCGTCCTCTTATCCTATGTTACTGTATCTACCTTGTTTCATTTACAAACCAACAAATGAAACAAACATGTTTTCTGTCGTATCAAGAGCGCCTCGTTAAATCCCTTGTGATTTCCTTCTATGAAAATTCAGCTTGAAAAATATACTTTAATAAAACTAAATTTAAAAAAACCCCATAACGTTAATGTACTCCGAATAGCACGTTCGGCCAGGGGGTTATTACGAGAACAGCCCATCCCGCCCGGAGCGAAATCTTTGGCTCGGTTTCCCCTCGGAGCGGCAAGTCTGATACAAACTATTCCCTCGTTCCAGCGGCAAACGCTCCCGCTCCACACCCGGGCGCTCGGGGCAGGGCACGGCCGCGGGACTGGGGAGGGCAGGGGGCTCCGCGCTCCCGGGGCCCGCTCCGCTGACGCACGGGGCTCCCGGGCCGCCGCCGCGCCGCGGCTCCCGTAGCTTATAGCAACGGCGGAGCCAATGGCAGCCGCGGGCCGGGCGCTGCCATGGCGATCCCGCTCCCTG
>VZRS01006512.1:102288-141763 GCA_013398055.1 Ifrita kowaldi
CGCCGGGAACGGGCACGGGCTGCGCTCGGCTCGGCACAGCCCGGCACAACCCGCCCTGGCAGCGACCGAGGCGCGAGTCGGACGCTGGCCGGGCAGCCCTCGCCTGACCGGGGCGGGGAGAGGTGCGAGGAGAGCGCAGCCTGCACGCAGGCTCCTCGCAGCCCAGCCCACCGCCACAATGTATGAATTGCAGCAACTCAACCCAAAATGGTCGAGGAACCACGGCCTGGGGGCTGTTAGTAAGAGCTTAGCGCGGCCCTTAAAGGAAAATGCATGGTTTCGGTTTGCCAACGGCGGACTGATGCCTTGCGGTGATAAGAGCATTTGGGATCTGGTGGCTACAGCCGCCTCCGCTGGCCCTGGCACCGCCGCGAGCGCCGGCAGCTCTCCTGGGAAAACCATGGTGGAAAGCTGAGGCTGGCTGGAAGCAGAGCACAGTCACGGCGCCCTGAGGAGCCCACCTTTCGCTACACGGATATATTGCGGGCCACTGTCCTCTCAGCCCAACAAGACCAGCTCTGCTCCAGCTCTACAGCCACAGAAGAAGTAAAGCCCTTTTAAACCATGTAAATCCCATGTCAGATTATAAGCTTGCTTATACAAACTGTTCCGGACTTCACGGAAGAAACATGACCTGAGCAAAAAAAAAATTGTGGAAGATAAGGATTAATGAAAAATATTGTCTATGAAAAATACTATCATTTGAATAATGCCCATCTGACTCCTAGTATTCTCACAGGTTTTGTTGCCAGTAACACTTGTACTGCATATGGGGGAGATATTGAACTTATGAGTTAACTGAAGTCACCTTTTCTCCCAAAACAGGCACTGGGAAATAAAAAATCGAAGAGTTAAATGTGGCGCTCACTGTACCTTGGAAAGGCTAAGATAGTGAGGGGTACCTTAGTGACAAAGATGTGAAGCTCTGACCTGCTAAGCCATCCCCAAATTGCAACATTAGTCTTCTGTCTGATGTGTGAACTCGTGTGGAAGAAGGGTGTGGTACAGGTTATCCCATCACAAGGACTGCAGAGTTAGAAGGAAAGATGAATAATTAGGGCTCTGGAAAGATGCATATTTTCTAAAAAAACAAAAAAAGAAAAACCATTCACCTAAGAAAATAGAGATGGGGAGTTTCAAGGTACGCGACTAGAAATGGTAGAAATAGTAGAACAGTAGAAAAAGGATCCTCATTTTGGGTTTATAGCATAAAAAGCAAGGAGACTATTATAATCTAGCAAATTAGAAACAGATTGAAGGAGATACTTTTTCATGCAACATAACTCCGCAGTTGGCTTCACTACCAAAGATGATGGCTGGGGCCAGGAAGGCAACAGAGTCAACAGAGAATGGCATGCTTAGCAGGCAGCAGCAATGTTACCATGTTCCTCACTGTCATGGACTGTTCAGAGGCTATTTTACATCCAGAAACCAGAATTTAAACCTTTTCCAGAAGTCCAAATGAGATCTGCTTTTAAGGAAGAATTCTCTCATATCCATACAAGTAAAATGTTTTGCTGCTTTTTTGACCAGTGTCAGGCACTGGATTCAACAGCCCTCCCTCCATTCCAGTCAGGCACAACCTGGAGCTGTAAAACAACGGGCTTCACCACCACCTGGCAGTGTTATTAGCATGAGGAGGCGGCTGAGGAGAGATTCCCATCTCCTGGTACTAAGCTGCATGCTTTTTAAGCACTGAGGCTTCCGTGGAAGAGATGAAAGATGAAAGAAGAGCTTCGTGTCTTCAGAGACAAAAGTTCTCAAGACTAATGATTAGAATATCTATTTTCAAAAAGCCATAAATGTAAAGGTTGGTTGATGAGCAAATGAACACACATCAAAAAGATGCCTCTGAACTTTGGAGTGATACAAAATATGGAAGTGCTTTGCTGCCATTTAACAGCCCAAGACCATGCTTGTATTCACAGATACAAAGCATGGAGGGTGTTCAAAATGGGAGACTGCCAGGGTGCCCTGAAAGAAGGGTATGCACAGAACATAGTGTCCATCTAGGGAAAGCTGACAGAGGAGAAGGACGATAAGGGATATTTCATGGGAAGAAGGGGAAAACAATTCTCTGATGTTTAATCTGCTTTTGAATGGCTTGCTTATGCCTCCAACCCTTTTCCTCATCCTCCCCCACCCTGATTCTTCTTCATTCCTTTACCACCTTTGGTAAATACATTTTATACAGTTTCACTGTCCAGCTTTGGTTCTTTCTCACCGGCAATGCTCTGCCTCCATTTCTGAAGCAGGTGAGTGGGGTGGAAAGGTGAATACTCTGCAGCTGGCAGCGTTAAGAGCAGAGTTACTGCACATCTCTAACTCTGAGCAGGGTCACAACCCACCAGCCTTCTGTGGATGTCCCTTTGCTTTGTCTGTATGGCACACAGAGCTATCTCTGAATGACAGGGCAAGTGCTACAGAGAAATCCTTCTCAGGAGGACTGAGGTATTCATTTTACTGTGTAACAAGCCTCAAGATTGCCCTTGAGGTGCAGATCCATTCACTGGCATCCTTAGTAATTCTCAGCAGCTCAGGGAAGACCTGGCTTCATACATACAGGTTTCCCCAAGCACTAAAACAACAAAACCCAGGAAAAAGCACCAGCATGTAACAAATAGCCCTGACATACAACTGTGATTTCTAGGTGCTCTCTGTGAATAGAGCTGTACTTCTAAAAATCCATGTTTAATTAGTTTCAGATGCCAGCCTGATGGGCAAGGCAGTCTGTTAGAAAAACAGTGCTTTAAAGGTTCAAGGACTGATACATGAAACAGCAGCAACGCAGATGCAAACCTGTCTCCTCCACTGCCAAACATGTCTCACTAAGAAACATCTTCGTCTACATACAGTCTGCCATCTTTCCAATTATCCCTGTTTTGTCCTCTGTGTAAAATAAGTGTCCCACTAATACATTTTTATATTGAGGTTATGAATAATACAACACAACTGTATCTAACAGTTGAAAACACCTGCATTTGCAACTGAAAGCCCTCTGGCAGTCTGGGTATAGAGCAAGACATCAAAGCAGAAGTGCTGTTGAAAGGGAGCCTGGAGAACCTAAGAAAGCAGTAAAATATGAAACTGTTGTAAGCTCTTTCCTAAATGTACACATTCATTACTTTTAAATCTTGATTTTCCCATGACGGGGAAATTTTTTTTTTATTGTTTAGCCCATTAAAAAAAAATAAAAGTGGTAAATGTAATCAGTGGTAATACTGATTTGGAAAAGTGCATAGAGTGTCTTTTATAGAGCAGTTCTTATCTATCTTATTCCTTTGTTCCTCTTTGCAGGTCCGCTGTTACATCTGTACTGCTGAGCATGACACTGTTCAGAGCTTGTGTGCTACAGACAGAAGGGACTGCATGTTGTGTGCCCTAGGTTTCCTACACTTCAGAGCTGCTACAGTAGGCTCAGGATATATATTGAATTAAATTCCTACCTCGTTTGCCATTTTAGCTGACCTAGAAAAAGGTTGGTTTTAGGAAAGGGAAAGTATAGTAATGAACTCCATAACCCATCCGGGGTTTATGCTGGGGTGTAACACACATTCTAACTCACAGTTCCTAACCCATTCGAAAGACATCTGAGAGACTAAAACAACCTTTACTTTTTAGGTCTCTTAAAAGGGCAAAAGCTGCCAGTTTGTTGCCTCTGGGTCAGCTCAAGCCCAGCACAGAAACACTTCTATCTAGCCTTTTAAATCTTATAGTAGCACAAACAGAACAGATTTGGCATAAATGTGTAAAGATTCTGAGCTTTAATTTATTGGCTTGAACTTTTCTAATTTCAAGCTCCAACTGACAAGGAATAATGAAGGATGTGTTTGTGCTGGCATGGCTATAGAAGTGGTTGTGTTTAGATTTTTCCATTCTAGTGTATCTAGAATTAAGCAATCATATTTGAAGTAAAACCATGCCAAATAATATTTATCTGTACTCCTTACAAACCTGGAGTCCCTAAAAACATTCATGGATTTTTCTGTATAGAGCTCAGATCAGTTGTGAGCATATCTAGGATATTTTGTTTGCCTGTTTGAAAATCAAACTGTGGAACTAACCAGGACCAGATGCAAAAGCTGAAGGTTTTGTATAATGAGCTGATATCCATCAGGGTCGGTGGATTTCTTCCCAAGCAGTGAGTTCTGAAATGCATTGAATCAAATTCAGAATAAAATCCAGGGATGATAGTGAGGGTGTTAGAATTTTCCCAAAAAAAAAAAAAAAAAAACTCTCAAAAACTGAAAAAAATCATAGCCCTGAGTGGTAGTTTTGGCCATAAACACTTCAGTAACAGCAAAGACATGACAGAATTCTGTCATGTAATTCTGCTCATTGTTGTGGTCTTTGGATGAAGCTTATGCCAAGTTCACTGTCATTGCGCCTCAAACAGAAAGAAGCCCAAGTTAGATCTTGTTTCCCTAGTAAGAAAAAATAAAAAAGCATTATTTTTGGTATTCCAATTTCAAATATAACAAGAAAATTTTGTTATAAAGGTGAACAATTTGGAGATGAAACTCTGGGGAGGAAACAGATTGATACATGAAAGACTAATTGCAGCCTTTACATGGTCGATCCTCTCCTTCTCTCCATAAAAACTCACCTTTCCTTATTGCATTTCATCTATTCTCATTCCAATAAGTACATTCCTGCTTCTCTATTGTGAGACTGTGAGGTATAAATACTTATCAGTAGCACCCTGAAATAAAATCTATTCTGCAATAACAGAATAGAGTTCCCTTGCCACCTAGAGCAATTTTTCACTTTAGTCACTTCAGTTTGAACTTGCCGAGCTCCAGAGATCCTGTCTAATCCCAGTTTCTTTAACAGTTAATATCAAGCTGACACCTCCATCTACACATTCCTATAGAATAGGAAAGTATGAGAAAATGCTAACTTTTGAGGAGTGAAAGCTGTTAAGCTCCCTTTGCCAGCACCAGAAATCAAACCTCATATATCACTGTCCTTGCGTGGGTGGCCTGCTTTCAACAATGGTGGCCTGTTTACAACACCTTCTAAAGAAGTTTTAATTCAGTGTGGTACCACATCCTGTAACACACTCAGCACCTCTCCAAATGTTGCACTGGGTACATCCAATGTTCTTATTTCCCAGTGTAAGTAATAAAACCTGTTACTGAGGTGAAAACAATGTGACTGGCACACGTGAAGTCACTGAAACTTGAGTGAGAGCTCCTGTCATCTTTGGAATTGTTGTCCCCTTGAACAATTACCTAAATCCAGTGGGGCCATTAGAAGCAGATTCTATTCTATATTCCCTTCAGACTCCCTGTTTTACTGCCCTCTAACGTGATTCCTACATCCTGATACATAAAGTGATTGTTCATATGAAAGATGAATTTTACTATGACAGTGCTTAAATACAAAATTGGATAATCCTATGCCATTTCAGCATACCAGAGGTTTCTCAGAGCTGTGTACAGAAATTCTGATAATCTCCAAGAATGGAGACTCTGCAGCTTCTTTGGGCAGCCTGTCCTGCTGTTTGACCAGTGTTGCAGTCAGAAGGTGTTGCCTTAGCTTTAAATCAAATTTCCTCCATTTCCCAGTTACTCATTTTGTTTCTCTGAGCTAAGATTCATCGTTTTGCACTCAGACAGCAAGAGGGGAACATATTGCATCTCCCTTTATCCTCATGGTAGGTGTAGAGGACCCTGAGGTGTCCTTCCAGGACAAAAGTAGGCTCTTCCAACTCAGACTGGGAGAGCCATGCTGAAATTCTTGTGAGCTGTTAGCAAATTGTAGCATGTCTTATCCTGCTGAAAGGATAAATCTCAAACTGTTTCTTCATATTAAATAGTCCTTCCTTTGCAGCATGATGAGGAAGCAACTGTACTTAGAACGGCAAAACCCCAGGATTAATCTGAAGCTAAGCACATCCTTCATAACTGTTCTGTGAAAGTGTGCATAGGAATTACTTCCAGTTATTGTAAAACAAAAACCACAAAAAACCCCCAAACACTGAAATTATACATCTAAGATTGTCTACCCCAGCTGAGAGTTTAGTTTTAAATGCTGATACTTAGCTGTGGTGGAGTGAAACAAAAAGCCAAACAAAATCCTACCTAATGTCAGGGATGTTTCCATTTCACAGATAGTTCAAACTCAGATGTGACTTATCTGCCCTTAAAAGCTGTTAACTTCACCTGACAATGAGCCAGAAAATTGAAATGCTCCCAGCAGAACTTGTAAGTAGAACCAGAAGTGCTTTGCCATTGGTGCTCGTTTGGAACATCACAATAATGACCTTCTCATTTTATACCCTCTAGATTTCTTCCATCAAACATGATTACTCAAGGAAGTCAGTTTATTTAAAAAAAAAAAAAAAAAAGAGAGCCTCAGATTTTGAGAGAATTAACGTTCCATTACACTTTAGCACAGAGCTGCAATCAAATTAAAATGAGGTTGAGTTCACTGTACGAAGAAAAAAGATTTGAATGGTTTTGTTTGGAATCAAAGCAGCTGGAAAATTGAAAACTAGCTTTAGAATAGCTGAGCATTTTTATAGCCAGAAAACATTCTGCAGTCTTCAAAGTCTTCAGATTATATTTAAGATTAAATGGTATCAAGTTATTATTTTCATTTGCTTTCTTTAAAATGATCTAGCTAGTAAAACTTTTCAAAAGGTGCAGGCACAAGTATTTAAATTATTGTTCTTCTGTGCTCTTTCCGGTAGAATGAGCTAAATATATTTGATCTTGCAATGGAAACACCTGATTTTCCTTCAGAATTTATGCAACTTATTAAGTTGGCTTACGGCAATCATCTGCACTTGTGGCCAATCTGTGACACTATCCGTAATGTGACTGCTTTACATCATCTTTGTAATGCCATAAAATGTCACATTCACGTTAGAGGTGATAAACTGAGGCAAGAGCTAGATTGTTTGGTTTGGCTGCAGCTGTGCAGAAAGCCTCTGGATAAGCTGGGAAATGATCAGTTGATCTTCCCCGAAACACCCACCCACAGCGCATACAAATTAGATTCTGGGGAGCGTGTGCCAGGCGCTTTCCGAGTCCTCCATATTTGCCAGCCCAAGGACAAGATGAGAGCCTTGCTTACGCAGTGTTTCCCTAAATTACCATCTAATGCAACTGGTAATAATTTCAAACACACAGATACACTAAATTAACTTAAACTGCTGGCTGAGAATTTCTATTTGCTAACGATATTAATGTTATTGATTTCTGCACACAGTTTTTCACTTTACCTCGATAGATGACTGAAGCTGTGGCCAAATACCTCAACATAAGCTAAATGTGAGACTCTGTGTTCAATAATGTGGTCCAGCCTAAAGAGCCCTTTTTTCTCGGTGTTTCAGCATGTTCTTATAAAATGCTTTATTTCACTATTTACCAGGTAATGTGGCTGTCAAGGTTTACCAGTTCTTTGCTAGGCAGCTCCCAGCTTCCATTGGAGAATGCCAGGGCAGGATTTTTTTTGGCTGCCAATGCATTAAAGTAAGACTCCCACTTTAAAAAATTAAGTTATTCAAAGAGACTTCTCCTCCATGGCAGAAGATAAGGTAAAGCAACCTTACGTAATTTTGGGATAAGAATTAAAAACAAAGATCAATCAAATAGTTTACATCTCTGTGGTAAACACTATAAAAATCACATGGATACAAAATTATCTGAGCCTGTGCAGATTATTATACATGGAGATGACTGTGTGACATCTTTTTCTTCATTTTGCTTTGCATGAACCAATCTTCATTTTTGGCCTCCCAGACCCTTTTCAGACAACGTTCACTTTTTCTGAAATTATTGTAGGTAGATATTTATGGATATTCTATTTAATATCCAACTCAGGAACTGCTGCTTTGACTCCTTGGGATTTCTTCACACCTCCTTATCACTGACAGCTCCATGTTCTTCTTCCAAGCCAAATCCTGTTGGGCTTTCCTTGCATGGATACCACATTTTCCCTTCTATCCTTCTGGCTGTGTTCATGTGTCTGTTTCATCCATGGGCCAAACACTGTTATTCCAGGCTGGGTCATGACATCAGTAACATGATTGCAGCCATGCCCTTCAACCCCCCTTCAGCTGCAGCAAGTTACAAATTATCCCTGCCTGAAAGCAGGGATGATTCCAGCTTCACATGAAATGTATTATTTATGACTAAATCAAAAGGAGACTGTGAGAAGAACACAACTCTCCTTCAGTGAATGTGCAGGTACAGTGCATGCTATGGAGAATAAGAAACCAGGGAGATGATCTGAACTGGGAAAAGATATGATGCATTCACTTTAAAAAATAATAATAATTATGTAAGCTTAGTCACAAGGCTGGATTTAATGAGAGGGCTGGGGAGAAGAAAAAGGTAAAGGGCATGAGAGAACTTGGGGCATCAGAATCTGTGACTGCCTTCCTGCTGGTACCACCCGTCATTCCCATTCCCGTATGAAAGATGTGGGAGTGTCTCAGTTTGCATTTCTTCCTTTCACAGCTCTGTCTCATTTTCTTGAATTTAAAGAATTAAGATTCTTCAGGAAAGATGGAAGTTCAGGTCTTCAGGAGGGAATTTTTCTGTCTCTGCAGTACTGTTCCACCTGCCCCTGGACAGCACAATTAACCTCTGAAGGTCAGCACATTTTGAGTGGAAGAGGCGCAAGAAGGAATTGGAAAGAGCTGGGGGGAAGAAGGCATTATAAAAGTCACCAGATTTCCTGCATTTACTAAGAGTCTGTTCAAAAACCACTGATGGCCCCTTTCCCAGAAAACAGCAGTATATTTAGATGTGTTCTAGATACATATAATGTATGTACATGTTGTACCTCTAGCAGCCATAATGAGGCATTTGTACATAATGGATGGCACAGGCTATACCACGTATGTACATACGTATTTCCTGCTATACCTACTGTGTGATTCTGCTCCCTCTCATGGAGTCCAGATTTAATAGTGTCCTTGAGAACCCACTGTGCCCAAAGCGCTGCCTCTTCCTCAGGAAATGCTGAGCAGTTTCCTCATTCTGACATTTGCTATTTATTGATCCTTGTCCACACTGTCTTCCTTTACATTAGGAGAGTGGTAATGTAACAGTCTGTTTGCAGCCAGTGCTGCATTGTAGTTGAGTATGAGAGAGATATCTTGAGATGCACAGACCTAGAGAAATTCCCTTCTGTGCCTCTTGGCGTGTTTTCCAATTTAACTCTCTGCCAGACCCAGCTTAACAAGAAGACCCTTCCTGTATACAGAAACATCAAAGCAAAAGCAGGACTCGGTGGAAGAAGTTAAATCAAGGAGAAACAGAAAAAACACAGCCAATCCAGAAAACATTGAAAAAGCTCATGAAGGTGTAATAGGCAAATAGTCATGGAACAGGAAAGAGCAACACAGAGGGGGAAACGGCATAAAAATAAACACAGAGAAGGGGAGACTCAGGTCTAAAAGACAGAGTTGGAGTTAATGGACTAAATACAGTCAGAAACTACACACAAAAGGTCTGTGTATCACCAAGCTGTGGGGAAAAACCCACAACAACCCTACAACAATGAAAAGTGTCCAAAAATATCACATACTGTAATAGGATCTTGGAGTAAGTCGGTCAATTAGAAAAGCGTCACAGATTACATATGCAAGGGGCTGTGGCACCTGAAGTAGACAGAAGCAGCTGGTGGGTATTGATGTATCTTTTTTCTTATTTTCCAACTTCTTACTGCTTCATGGCAATGAATTTTGTTGCACAGCACATGCCAGTCATATGGTAAATGAGCAACACTTGAAAGGAAACATACTGCATGTTTTTCTGAACAGCAGATTTGACTTCAGATTGTCTTCTAAAAACAAATCAGTTTGTAAAAAAATATATTTTGGTGCTAACTTCTGCTGAAAGTACCCAGAAAGCCTCTCAGAGTGCCACGTGTTTCCCTGCTGTTTGCCTCTGCTGTCAAAAACCACTTGAAGAGTTCCTGGCTTTCCCTTTGCTACTCACACTGTGTGCAGGCATTTCAACTGACCTAAATGTATTATTACATTGAAATAAGATACTCTAGGGCAGACTCAGATGAAAATTATGTTTTGTAAGGAAATAATTGGCAATAAATAGACATTTCCAGAATTTTCATTGGAATTGGTGGAATTATTTATGCAAGTGTATCCTGTGGTCAGCCTGACATGATCACAGTAGGGGTTCTGAGAGGAAGAAAACCCAAGCCTCAAGATATATTATACCATGTTCTCCTGATCTCAGTAAGTGCCATCTTTCCCTTATAAAATTTTTAATTATTTGCAAGTAACTCTGGATGTTTAGAGAAAATTGTTCATTAATTCAAATGTTTGGAGGAATCAGAGAATGTAATTTTCCTCTAAATGAAACCTTTTACTTAAATAAATAAGAAAAAGAATACTGGAAAGTTTTTAGCCTTTCATATTGGCATCCTACTTAACAAAACTTTGCTGTCCACCAGTGAGATTTGAGGGTGACAGTACAACAGAAGGTGCCTCTGTGTATTTATCTCCTACCCTGAGATCAGTGTAATTTACTCCTGCAGAAGAGCAGCTGTAAAAAAATATTGAGTGGCATGAGTACTCCTGCCTGCTTACATGACACAGGCACATTCTGACCAAACTTAAAATGGAAAGTTTGGGCTCTTTTAACACCTACCAATCAATGAGTCACTGAATATAACTTATTTTCATTCCCCACTGACATGAAGTGAATTCTAAGCAGAAACAGAGGGAGATGCCAGGTTTTCAGCATCACACATTTTTTTCCAAAGGTGCTTAAGTTACATTTCATATCTTGTGATCAGCTGCATCTCTGAAGCAATCTATCTCCCCTTTATTTAAAAGAAAATATTCATGAGCAAAGGTAGTGTTATGAACACCTGTAGTCCCTGAAGAGTGAGAGAACTCCAGGCATCAAAGCAAAGCATCAAAAGAGGCAGCAAACTGCAATTTAATTGCAGGAGGACATGAGATTGAATTTCAGCTGAATGAGTCCAGGACCTGATCATGTGATTTTGGACCAGCCACCTCACCCTTAGGTCTGTCTTTCCGTATGCGATGTTTGCAGCATAAACACACAAGGCAGTCAGAGTGTGATGCAGGACAGCCCCCAGATGTGTTTGTCTGCCCCTGCAGTGCCATTATCTGCAGGAGGAGCTGTGCAAAACAAACAAACAAACAAAAAGCAAACATGGAAAATAAATTAAATCACTTCTGTTAAGATGAACTTGTAAGCCTTCATAATTTAAGTAAGTTAAAATCTGTGGAGTTTTTGGGAAGTCCCAAATCACTGATGTGCCTATGGGGCACTCAGTCTTGAGTTACTAAAGCTACTGGAAACACCAGAATCCAGAGGTTATTCTAACCACAGCCAGTTGGAAGTGGCAACTTCCAGTAAGAAGCCCTGCAAAATTCCAGCAGCAGCCGCTGGGCACAAAGGACTGAAAGCAAGCTGGGGATTAGACTCCTTCCATTCATCATTGCAGTGAGATACACACTGAAAATTCCTCCAGGCAAAAGATTAGCACATGCAATCCTCTTTAGCAGTGCCTGTAAATTACAGGTTATGTGCATCAAAATAGTACAGAAAACAAAGATGGAGGTACAACTTCCACAGAGCTGAAAATCTCTTTTACTGACAACACTTCTGATAATCTACAACTTCACTAACTCACCTTAAAATAAGAACAATCCCCACTGTGCCATTATATAAAAGGCTCATGGAAACTATATGGCTCCCGACATTCTCACATTTCTCCAGAAGAAAGATTTTTACTTTAGCCCAATCTCTGCCATGGGTAAAAGATGTCCTTAAGGGTAGCAAAAAATGGAAGGTGAAGAGGGAACAAGACATTTTCTTAGCAAAATGTTTTCTAGCCCAAATGTCCTAGGGCACCTGAGGGGAGAGAGCTGCCAGCCTTAATGTGTGAGGAGCTGTCTTGCCTGGCCATTTGACTGTCTCAGAGGTTTCACCTGCTGCCCTCCCCTCTGTCATTGCCTGAGACATTGTCAAAGCTGTATCTGGAGGTACAGAGGGGCAAGGACCAGATGAAATTGTGAATTGAGTTTGCACCATTGCATGACATTTTCACATGACTGTCCCCCAACATCCATCACCCTGTCACCCAGAGCTAATGCCAAGTACTTTCATTCAGTTCATTCTCATCTTGCATTTAAAACTGATCATTTTCTACAAAGTATTTCCCCATTATACATGCAGAGGGAAAGGGGAAGTGTGGACAGACGTTTGCACAAGCAGAGATGTTGCAGGGCAAGATCATAATTTATTTATTGGTTTGAGTCTGAATAGCTTCATCTGAGCTAATAACTCTCCTAAGTTCATTCTGTGTGTGATTTACTCTGACAGACAAATTAGTAAGTGTAAAGAGATGGATAGAGCAGCCAAAACCTTTTCCATTTCAGTTTCAAGAAAATATATCTTCTACATAATACCAAAACATTGAATAAGAGAATAAAATTCAAAGCTAAACAATTGAAAACTTGGGTTAAATCATCTCTTTTGCTAACCAGCTCTGCGTAAGTGTTTTATGAAAAGTACAGAGCCAAGCTTAGTTCCTGGATAAAACCTATAATTATTTTATAAAGACATATAGTAATTGAGGATGATTCAGAGATAGCTGAAGAAATAGCAGCTGTATCAATCTTCAGGGAAACAGTTCACAGAACTACATTTTTAAAGACTCCTCAAGGGCAACTGCTAGATATAGTCCATCTGTTCATAAAAATCAAAATGAGAAAAGAAATCAATTATGATTTAAATTTAAATCACATTTCAAGCCCAAAGCTTTTCAATTTCTTTGTCTAAGATTGCTGGCACACAGGCTTTGGATTTATGACCTGCGTGATCTATTTGAAGAAAGGCTGGCAGGGCACACCATTACATGTTCAGGTCTCCCCTTTAGGCCAAATTTGTGAATGTTACTCCTTTTTTTCTTCTTCTACTCCCAGTCAGGGGTGACTCTGACAATGTCTCCGTCCCCTCACATTTCAGAAGCACAGTGTCCTGAAAATCAAGCTCCACATTCCCAGCTCAGATCAAAGAACTGTAGGAAGAAGTGGGATGAAAATATAACGACAGAAGTGAAACAGAGGTCACATCAAATGTCATTTTGCAAACTAACAGATCAGTTCAACTTCTTGGATCATAAGACACTGCACATAGATATTGGTTGGAAGTAGAAATCATAAAGACAAATTGATGGGCCTTCTCATGTGGAAGGGATGCAACTTGGGAATTAATAGAACTGAATTTTCTGTAGCAGCATAAACATCATATTACATTTTTGATGGAGGAACTGCAGTGCTAAGAGCTAATACTGTACCAAGATCTCTTCAGTAGTTTTAATTGCATTAGCAATGCAAGGCCAGGTACTTCTCCTTTGGTGAGACTGAATTCATGTCATTAACGTGCAGAAGATTCTACATTCAGATGGATTTATCAACATTGTCTATAGTAGTTGAAATGCATACTGCAAAGCCTCTGCAAGCAGGGAAAATACTGTGTACAACAACAAAAACTGCAATAAAACTCCAGATTTCCAAAGGGACTAGCAGAACTTCACTGAATTGGAGTGAGCTATGAAGATTTACATCAGCTGAGAGCTTGGTCCATTATTTCTGTAATACTATGTAAGTCATCATAAAACATGACAGACATACTACTGATGATGAGCTCCTAAAACTTAACCAGGGTGTCCCTTAAACCTTACTGCTTCAATCAGGGCTATGTATGACACTTCTGGAATAAACTGCTTTCGTTTCAAATCCATCAAATTTTATATTTTGCTTCTCCTTGAAGTGACTGCTTTTTGGCTGGGACAAATTACATACTCAGGTCTAGTCCTAGATTAGAGTTCACTTTGAGTACAACTTTCCTCCACTTCTGAGGGTGCATGAAATTCCTGTGAGAGTCGGGTAATCTGATGGGCAAACAAGTTCCCTCTCACTGAGCCCGGAGGGTGAACAAGCTGACACTGGGCGAGGATGGAGGGGAAATCCAGAATAATGAAGAAAGTAACTCCCAGAACCAGCTTTCCTATCCTTTTCCTTCCAGGCAGTGAGGAGAAGGGTGTGAAAAGAGCGTAAGAATGGCACTTTCACATGCTTGGGCAAGAGAGTAGCCCCGCACACATCACTGTCAAACAGAGGATGGACACCTATCCGTGCAGGAGGAGCCACTGTTTCAGCAGGCACCAATCATCTTTGGAAGTTGAAAGAAATAAAATTACACTTATTGCTTCTTAGTGCTTCCAAGCAGAGCTGCAGTGCTGTGAAAATGGCACCTGCACCAAGTAGCCCATGCATCTGTAAGTCATGCCATGCTTCTCCAATGCTGCAGCATTGGCTTTAAAAGCCATACTGTTCCCAAATAAATTGAGGCTATTTTGACCTGTCTCTTGCATTTTAGTCTTAGAATGCTGATTTTCATATTTTCTGTACAACATGGAGTGCTGGAAATATTTTCCGTGTAAATGGACAGGCTTGAGAGAGCACAAGTGCACCCAAATGCAGAGTCACCATGAACTAGTACATGTTACAGCCATGTGTGTGCAGCATTAGCATATGCATTCCACAGCAGACAACAGTGCTGATATGTTCCTGTGTTATTTACTGATCATTAAGTAATTAATATTTACCTGATCAATCATATTTTCCATAGTAGTAGAAAGTGGCTTAGACCACAAAGTACCAATACAGCACTTTTCTCCAGTACTTTGCATTTTCTTGTGAGGTGAACTAGAAAAATTAACTAGTCTTTTCTCAGCTACATTCAGCATTTGGATGTCATTTAGGTTAGCAATGTTCTCCATTGTAATATTTCATATGAAAAAGAAAATTGAAATGAACATATTTTTTCAGCTACTTGTTGTCAAGTGCTGGCACTCATGAGCTGAAGGGTGCTGACTCAAAGGCACTTTCATAGATGAGAATTTCCCCAAAGAAATGGAGAAAAATCAGAGACAGGGAAGATAAAACCCCACAAAAAAAGGGCCAAATCCTGGTCCACAACAAAGCCTTTCTAGGAATATGTTGATGATGAAGAGCTGATATAGGAGCACATCACAATTGTCAGAATGACACTACCTCAGATCCACAGCAAGGCCACATCTGAGGGTGGTTTGGCATGCTGCCTCCAGCCTGGAGGGTAAACCACCTATTCAGACCTAATCACGGATAGCCCTTTTCGGTAAGAGGCTGCATTTGCTGCCAGCTCTGGTGTCTCCCACTTCTACAAAGCTACACTAAAGGCAGAACAGGCCCAAAAAGCTTTCTGCTGCTTGCTGCTGCAACAGGCAAGCAGATCCTGCAGCAGCTATGCTTGTGCCCTCCCAAATGTACATGCTGCCTTTCTCCTCCTGCACAAAATGAAAGTTGCACAAGTAACTCAGGGAAATGAAGCTCCTCCTAAGAACTTTTTCCTTGGAGGACAGCAACCCTGATAGAAGTTGTGGCTGGTGTGACTTGACCCATAAAGAACACAAACGGTTGCAGACAGAGCAGACTTTGCATTTTCATTTGATTTCTTGTACAATTTTGTAAGAGAAATATTAATAGCACACTAATGGTAGCAATTACTATAATGAATGTAACAGCTGGTACCAGCAGCTGAGCATATGTTTTGGGTTTTATTCTTTCTGTGGATGGCATGAGGTGGCTCCGAGCAGTTGCAGTCACTGTCTTTTGCTTTTCCTGAGGATCCTGAGGATTCTATTTTCAGCAAGACTGTGCTTGTGGCAAAAAAGATGAAGAGCTACTTTTGTAAGTGTGTCACCCCTCAGGAGGTTACTCACAGCTCAAAGAAATAGGTGACATGTTCAAAATATGGTCAGTCTCTCAACCTGCTCTGGTCCTCTCAATGGGTACAGTTCCACTGCCAAAGAAAGTATCCTTCAGCTGTGCATCAAGCAGTTTGATTCTCCTCTTCTTAAAGAGAAAACTGAGTGGAGGAACTCCTGCAGTAAAACTATGAAGCAATAAACAACTCTGGTCACTTGGAAACATTTACAAACAAAATGCTCATCTGGGATCCCATGATTGCCACCCATCTGCTTCACCTCTGAACAGACCCCGTGAGAGTAAATGAAACAGAAATGTAGCACAGATACTAAAGAAAGGGCAGAAAGGAAATAAGAAAATTGTTCTGGCTCATTTTCACTCAGATTAAAGCCTGAATTTTAATTAGAAGTGAACTGGGCTCCTGCTCTGCAGAACAGGGGCATCTAGCAGGCGTTGGGCTTACAGGTTTAGTTAAACCAATATGATGATGCCAACCTCCCCAAAGGCAATTCGGTTCAGAGGTTTACCTCCAAATTCCCAAGGGCTGCCAAACTTGGCGTTCAGCATTCCTGTTTTAAACTTGGAAGTCATGGCTATTTAAATGTTATTCTACTCTCATTCTCTTTTCATAATAGCACAGTCTAGGTACTAGGAAGCCTGAGGCGCTTCCCAGCTTCAGTAGAAGCCTGCAGGAACTGAACCGAACTACAGGACACAGAGGAAGCATGAAAGGCAGTGGGCACTTCTGGTATTCACTTTGCATGGTGTGAAAACTTAAAACGTGACAATGACTGTGCCTGTCACTTGCTCATCTACTGAACAATCAGAGATAATCGAATCAGAATTCTTGCCTGCCCTAAGATAAGAAATTTCGGAGTCCCCTTTAAACCAGGCCCTCAGACTGTTACCCAATCAGTCAAACAAAATGCTACAGAAGTACTTTGTTTCTCTTGAAGAGCTACGTGTTCTAAAATTACCTTAAATTGTTCTCAGAATAGAATCCTTCCAGAAGTTCCAAGTTCTCAGGCTAACACCCACATGTAGTAACACTTTTGCACTCTGCCTCTTGTAAACTTGGGTCAAAGTTGACTCTCATGGCCCAATTTCTAAATTTACAGTTCTGGTTACCCCATGCTCTCTTGCCCTGAAGGACTATTCCAGCCTACACTACCATTATGAAATGTAACGACTCTGTTTTTAAAATGCCTCTGTCGAAGATTTACAGTGTGAATAAAGTGCAAATTTTGCATTTAAACTTTATGTGCATTCAGCAATCCTCAGTGTGGAAAGATGCAGAAGAGTGTAAGGCAGAGAGCAGAGAGAATACACCAACATTTTAGTTGAAGGGAAATTAATTTCCTAGAAGCCACAGACGACAAAATACAGCTTTAGGATCTTTACTGTTCTGACATTGCTAGAAGGCAAATCTCAAAGCACAAGGCCCAGAGAAAAACAAACAAACCAACCCAAGTGGCATACCTATTAAGGCCTTCAAAAAACAAAGGGGCAGCTTAAAGGCAATCTGTCAGTGTAACAGCAGAACAGGCACAGTTGCTGACTTCAGCAAGGAAGCAGACAGCTGCATTTTGGACACATGAGAAACTCTGAAGAAGAATTGCTGGCAGCTCTGTTAGAAGGACATTAAAATAATAAAATCCTCTGGTCACAAGGGCAAGCATTGAAGATACAGGTGAGTCAGAACATTTCAGGACACGAGCTTTTGAAACTCAAAACTGTAAGGGACAACGTGGCCTCACACATCTCTTTGTGACAAACACATGGTCAAAGAGAAAAACATTGTCAGATGACTCAGCTGCCACAGTGACGTTTTCAAATACCTTGGTCAATCTTGCTTAACCTCAAACAATTCCCTTAATGAAAAGCGATTTCTGCTCAAATTGAGGCATGCCAAGTTGATAGGGATACAGGCCTAGAAAGTGCTGGCCAAATGTCACCACTGCTATAAAATCTCTTTTGTGGAATTTTGTTTTCTTTAAAGAAGTGAAACGAAGACCATGTTCTTATTCAGATTCCAGAATATCACCCAGGAATTCTGTGGTAGTGTGATCCCTCTACAACATTGTGGTAAAAGCTGTACAACAGCAGGTTTTCTGATCAGTCTTTGAGACAGTATGAAGGACAAGATCAATAAATGCACATTGAATTGTAGCAGATCAAAACATGCACTTGATATTAAAATAAAATAGCGTTAACAGAAACTTCAAGAAAAGTCTTCATGGCCCTTTCTCTGGTGTATTTTAAAAGCACCAGTGGTAACACAAACACCTAAAGCATGGGTAACTGTCTCACTGCCTTGTTGTAGTACCTTGCTATTCATTTAATGCTGAAAAGGAGGTGATTCACAGCCCAGATGACATATCATGCCCTTTTTTCCTTTCAGTTTCTTACTGCACTATCTGCACAGCAATGATGTTACATCCTAGTGGAAAAGCACTATGCTGTACATCAGGGCACCTGAATTCTTCACTTAGCTCAGCCACAGGCTGACACTGACCTTGAGCAAGTTTTTACTCCTCACGTGTCCATTTTGTACATTCAGGACCAGGCTGGTTCCTACTGCATTTAATGAGGTGCCCAGTGCTCCATGTAACCCAGCTTTAAGGCAAGCTGTAAATCTGCATGAGGAACAATAATAGTGGATGCATTGCAGAAAGAAATGTCCCTGCAAGCTCGAGGGGGAAGAATTTGTGCCTCCTTTAGCAGCTGCTGCTGCAGTTCAGCAACTCAAGGGCCCACTGTGATGGTGTGCCTTGGATCCACAGCTAGGACTGGGAATCAATCCACCAGCTGTGTTCTGTCCAAATTACAGTTGTGTCACTTCAGACCAAGTGGAAAAGGAGCTTGGTGGCAGAGATGCAATGTGGGATGTCATGTTCAATACTGTACTATTTCATCTTTATTCAGGGCATTTTGAATTTACTTGTCATGATCCTAAAAGAGCTGACACCACTTTCAGACAGGTCTGTAAGTGTAGGTACCACAGTTTTCCACAGGCTAGAGAAGAAAGAATTACCACGAACCTTAATAATTTAAAGTACAATATTTGTTTAAAGGAATAATTTAAATAAAGCGTTAATAAACTTGGTCAAGTTTTTTACTATTTTTTAATGAATTGCCTGACCCAAAGTGAAGACATAAAAACAAAAAACATGGAAAAGAGAGAGAAGGACTGAGGGAAGATAACAGTGCCACAGACATCAGCATTGATCTTGTTTTCCCAACTACAGCCTGAATATTTCAAACTCTCCCCATTTACTTATGTTCTGCTCTGGGTTCATTCCTGCCCTGATTAATGTTCCAGCTACGGAAAGCCTCTGATGAAGTTAGACCTCAGGGGATTGCCTGTAGGCTAAATACAAAAGCATATTCTTTTTGAAGACATGAGGTTTATTATATTCTTGAGGTTTATTATGTTCTTTCCCCTGAGACAGATAAAGCAATGCATTAAATACATAAATCTACCACTGAGTGAACAGTTGGTGGCAGGATACATTTCTTGTCCCTAAATACAATCATAGACTATACCTGTGAGATTGCCCATTTCATTCTCCATTCAAAAAATAAATAAAATGGTGGAGTCTCACATGCTTTTCAGAACCAGAAACACTTGCTGCACTGTTTTCCCCATAGAAAGTATAGATCTTCCTTGCTTTTGTACAGTTGAATACTCCCAATGCCCTGCCACACCTGCTGTTTTGTGTAACACAGTCAAATTTTGCCATGTGGAAAGATATTGTCCCAGTGAAGCAAAGAAAAAATTCAATTAATCAAAAAACATTCACCCAAGATAAAAGCAGCATTTTTACTCTTCATATAAGAAATTGCTGTGTTGCATAAACCTTCTACACTTAGGTTTCAGTATCCCTTACAAGGACTTGTCTTCGTGTCATTGTGAAACAAATCGCTCAAAGGGCACTTGTCTGACCTTCCTGATAAGCTGACCCTGCTTTGTTCTTTAATGAATAATTTTCTTGCTTCCACAGCCAGTTTTTTCCATTTCTTTTGGTCATTGAGCTCTCATATCCCTTCCCGTCAGTCCCAACATTCCTGCAGAGACCAAAAAAGCACAAACTTAAACTAAGCCCCAGTTTAAATCATTGAAGCTGAATTTCAGGGAATTTTATGAAAATTATCATGAAGTGTGATGTGGCTTTCTAATTAACAGAGAAAAAGCCTGAGTGTAAACTTGAAACTGCATGATTTTTCATTCATCAATTCAGTGAATAGGAAAGATCCTAGAGCTTTTTATGTGAAAAAATAGGTTACTAATATCATGACTAGTATTTTAAACATAGTGCCTTGCTTCAGACTCTTAATTAACAGCCTGAGTGTCAGGTAATTTGCTGTAGGCTCTCTAGTGTGAAGACAATCTTCAGTTTTTCAATGTGTTTTCACAAAGAACTTCCTCATTCCTGCAGTCGGCGTTTATTGGTATGTTTATGCTGTAAGACAAAACATTAAAACATCTGAGCTACCTACAGACTATCCTGTCCCTCAAAAAGTACTCTCACATCTGAACACAGATATAGACCAGTGACTTCATGCCACCCATTTAAGGTAAAAACAACATTGTACTAACTACAATAACTACCCTATTTTCAGGGTACATTCCCCATGGATAGGGAGCTGGTTTAACCTTTGATGACAGCAATGCCTTGGCAGTCTGCTAAAAGGTTTCTGGATGTCTGAGCTGCACATTTTCCTTTATCATTGGGGAGAAGATGGCCCGTGGTGCCGTGTAGCTGAGAACAGGGTGGGCTTGGCAAAGGTTCATCCAAAGGTAGTGGGCTGTGGCAAACATCCTCTAAGAGCCCACAGCCTCAAGTATATTTCACAGGAGAAGGAGCACAGCAGCCTTACTTACATCCCCAATCTCACGAGGATCTAGCTGAAAGCCAAGCTGATCCTCTACCAAAACAGCCCTGGGGTTTTCTCATGTGATTTTATCCACTTGCCCAAAATGCCCACTGAAAAAGTCCATGTATTGTTTCTAAATGAAGTGACTTATTGATGTCTTAGTAACCAGTCTATTTTCACAATACAGCATCCTGATGGATGCAGTCAGCCTGCAGAAGCTGGAGAGGAGAAAGGCAGCAAAACCCCCATGAGCTGGAGCTCAAATGTCAAGGAGCACTTCTGCCTTTGGGATGCAGCTATCTGAGCTGTGCAGTGCCTTTATTGCAGCCAGCATGGAGCAGCTCAGAAGCCTGTAGGAAATGAGAACATAACCCAAATTCTGCCCTGTTGTACAAGAGAAAACCTCACCAGGAAGTCCACTGAATTCAATAAACTTTGGCTGGATTTACACAGACGTAACGGGGATTAAAAATCTGTCCTCCCATAGTTTGTGCCTGCAGCAACAACCAGGGGGATAGCATCACACAGAAATACCTGACCTGTGAAAACGAGGGCCAGCGGAGCCAGCTATGTGATTTTGGTATTTAAGTATTTTAGAGTCTAATTGCACAATGCATTCAACATGGCTCAGTACCCTGGTGCTTCCCAGTGCTGGCTCAGTGTGGTGCAGAGATCCATTACAGGGTGGTAAACTCCTGCAAACAGAGAGCCCCCAAATCAGTAGAACATCATACAGCTCTTCCTATACATTGTGGACATGCCTATAACTGATTGATTGACACAAGGGCTTTCTTTTCTGCTTTACTTACTTTTCAAAATGGGTTACTGTTAAGTACTACGGACAGTACAGTATTATACCAGGACTGGAGGGGGTGAGTAGCATGGGATTTTTTTTTAACAGCCATTTAAGAAAGAAATCAGTCTTAAATGGAATATTATTTTAGTGCTTTCCTAGAAACACATAGATTTTCTGCCATGGATTTTGCGGTCAAAACCCAAATGCAAGAATCTTTCCCTGAATATGATTGTTTTAATTGCGTTCCAGTGACTTAGTATTTATGCACTTAGAAAGTAACTACAGTGGCATTTTAAAAGGTTCCTTTGAATGGCAAGCTGACAAGTGCTTGCATATCATTCTAAATAAAATGACTTCACATTGTTCTGCTGACTCTAACAACTATAATTACTCTTTTATTCAAAATGTTCAACATGTTTCAAGAAAGAACACAAAATCTTCCCTTAGTGTTCTAATGAGCTGCTTTCTACTGAGGAGCAAATCCTCAAGGAGGAGAACATGAAAATTGATAGGGTGCCAAGAGTTGCCCTAAATAAATATCACCCCATCACTTGCAGCTTGACTCAGTCTGACAGTGCTGAGCTGCTGGGCTTTGGGGAACTGAGTTTATAGAGAGGGAGAGAGCAGTGTGACCACTTCACTTGGGCGTTGTCAGTGTCCTCACCACGGGCCCATGGAGGAGACAGACAAATCTGGGCATTTAGTCAGACCGTTGGTCTTTTCTTTGTTCAAAAGGTACATTTGAAGACAACCACAGTGTTCAGAAACCTATTCAGTATTTTGCAAATACTCAGCAGCTCACAGGGAATACATCCCTGAGACCAATGGAAATATCACTGTTTCCTTCACCAAGCCAAGAATTTCATTCCTGGTCTGTTACTTTCCTGAGAAAAACTCATTACAACTTTCTGCTGCTTGCATTAGCATTACAAAAAAACTTAATTGTTTTTGCTTAAAAACAGTCACTTTATATAGCTCAAGTAAAGTAATGCAAATTTTGTGCATTAAGTAATGCTTTCAGGAATAAATAACTTCATAGCCATGCTTTTAGATCAATTTGACACAGAATAAAAATCTCAGGTGAACACAAGATAAGACGTAGCAATCTCTTGGGTGTCGGAACAGCCCGCTAAGGCCACAAATGGGAACCCTAGTGGGAATTCTGTTTGGAAAAATACTCCATGGCTTACACCAACAAGTAGTCTTTTATAAATTAGTGAAGTCTCAAAGAAACTTTGTGAAAGAGGGAGTCAGTAGGCGGTTTGAATTTAAAAGAAAATAAATAGAGTAGAAAATACTAACACCTTTATATCAATAACACAAAATAAATTGCACCCATATTTCAAATACCATACATAGTCTTAGCCCTCCCATTTCCAAAAGCACATAGCAGACTGGAAAAGATGTTGAAAGGGAAGCCCTCATGACAAAACAAAAATGTTTGAGTTGAAAAAGGCTAGAATCTCTTTCTGATCTCTGTCTCTAAAAATCTGCTTAAGAAAAAGTTATTAAATATTTATCATAAAGATGTCAATTGCCTTCAGAAATAGTGAAAGACAGCTAAAAAAAAAGGAATGTATTTGTGGAAAATTCATGACCTTAGCTTCTTAGAAAAGACACTGTGAAGCAAGGGGAGAATTTGTCCTATCTCACTGTAATTTGGAAAGAAAACCAAACAAGGACAAGCGGGAAAAAAACCCAAACAACACAAAAACCAGAACAACTCACCCAAAACATAAACCCAAAAGCTTTCACATCTTCTGCCAAGCCAAAAAGTTATTAATTTCATATTTTAAAGATGGGTCAACAGTTATGAGAATGAATCACTACAAATGTATGTGTACTGTCTTCAGTGTTGTTGGTATTGTGCTGGTTTTTTGCATTTTATAAATGTGCCAGCAAATACTTCTCCTTTGCAGGCACTCTCATGTTTTTCATTGACCTCTACAGAGATTTCACTTTTAAAACCTGTCTAATTTAAGTCCAGTATTTTCTGGTTTTGCCACACTGAGCAATCCAGATAGGAAGTGTACAGAGAAACAAGCTTTCAAAAATACCCAGTTTCATTAATTTCTCTGCTCCCCATTAATCACTGCCAGACTGCAAAGAAGAATAGGAGCAGGAGAAAAAGTGGATTGCACAGAAGATTTTACAGATTGCTTGAGGGTTTTGTTTCTGCCTTTCAAACTCTACTGTGGCTATAAAAAGTGAATAATCAAGTGGCCTGCTTACCTTCTAGAGCTACAGTAATCTAATTAGTAAATCAAAATGATATATGCACGATAAAAATAATATATTCAACAAGATCAATGTTATGGAAGGGTGTCATGCGAAAACTGTCCCTCCAGGACAAAAACTGAAATAAAAATACTTTCTCTGTTCCCAGCAACACTTAGTCTAATTTTTTTTTTGCAGGTCAAGGTAGCCTAATTAGCTCTAAATAAGGAACACCCCAGAAGAGTTTGTTCTATCATACATTTTTAAAGCCTCTAAACATGTGATTCACTCAGCTGAACTCTGGAGCTTGAAACTCAGACTATTTTGGCAACCACGATGCTGTGCATTCCCTCAGATATAAAGGTATACCAGCTCTTGCAATACTCCAACTCCCAGGTGATGGGTTTTTAAATCTCTGTCTTGGTTTTAGCCCAATGAACATATTCTTCTGCGGCACAGTTTAATTGCACCTCTTTCTCATCCTTCCAGCTCAGCCCTTTGCCTGATGAAGCACCATCAGGTGGCACAGCAGAGAAAAAACAGGCTGAATGCCAAAGAGACGAAAGCATTTCTAGTGCCTGAATGAAATCAGCAGAGTACTTAAATCTGGAGGCTTCTTCTGGAAAAGCAGCAAACAGGAGCTCCCTTGCATTACGTGCCCAACCTCTGTGCTACACAACTGCTGCAAAGCACCTCCTCATGGAATATTCAGAGCTTGTGCAGGGAGCAACAAAGCAAGAAAACCTCATCTGTGTTTCTGAGTCCCTTGTGACAAGCTATCCACACAGCTGGACTAGTGGCTCTCCCTGTCATGACTGTGGACAGCAGGACTGCTGGATGAGGGCACAAATTTAGACACAAAGATGAGCAAAGGATAACTGCAAAATTCAGGTGTATGGTGTAAGGCAATGTTTGTGCACACATGATATTCTGTACTGAAGAGAACAATCATATGAGTTTCCATATGCTGGTGACTGTGAATAAAAAAAAGCATCAGATTGATAGAACTTTCACTTTTGTAAAACATATCAAGAAGCTTGATCCAGCAGGCAATAAACCAGTGGCAGATAAATTGATATCTTTCAGCTCAGGCATCATCATGCAAATCAGCAAATGCTATATTTTTGTACTTGTGAAATGCTGACATGCATACATAAATCAGGAATCTCTTTGCCAAGCTGTTCTCATGCTTTTTCAGTTTAAAGTGGCAAGAGCTTCATCTAGAAAATCTTATGGTAAAGCTCCACTGGCCCCATAATATTGATACTTTTCAGAAACACATAATATTTTGAAAAACCTGGCTATCAGCCAAAATATGGCTTTGAACTCCAAAGGCTTAGAAGATTTTGGAAACAGCATACTAAGGAAAAGAAAACAACATCAGACATCTTGAAAAACCAGGCACAGGCTTTTGTAAGTGAATTTTGCCTTCATTCCTACACAGTGCTGCTGCCTTTTACTGGTTTCTAATGATAACTCGTTCTGATTTGTGTCTCAGCAGAAACCTTCTGGGATTTTCCTCACACACTTTCTTTTAAACGTTTCTCCATAGATAAGGTAATTAAATTTTTTTTCAGGATGCTAATTTTCTCAGTTTACAACACTGAAAGTAAGTGTCTACAACCTTTGGTAATAATTCAGCTGATACCGATCTGTAATTTTGGATGTTCTTTGAGACAAAACTAAGTGCTATAATTCTCTGCACAGTTACAGTTTTCAGGAGGAGGATTATAGTTTGTCTGTTCAAACAATTACATGCAAGAACGAAACTCAAAAATAAAAGCTAAGAATAGCAAATTAGTATGTATTTCACATTTCCTTTTCTGTAATGTATAGAAGAAAGATTAAATCACAAAGAATAACTTCCAATCTAAATTTCTATTTTTGTCCTACCTTCCAAACATCTACAGGCTACATTTTCAGATATTGCTTCAAGTTTTATAAATGAAGTAAAAAAAGATGGGTTTGGGGTTTTTTCTTATCTGCCATGCAGCACCATTTTGTTATATTCTTAGATGAAGAAAATTATGGAACAGCTTGGTTTTCTCAAGTGAACTGTATTAGAAGGTCCCAGAAAAGGATTTTCCATCCCAGTATTTCAGTGCTGACAGCCTACACAGTTTGTGGACTGGCATACAATAATTTAGTTATTTCACTGACTGCTTTAACTACACTGCATGCCTAAATCAGCCCCATCAAACCTCTCCAAGTTTTCTTAATTGTCAGAATAAACTAAAGAAATTCTTAACATGGCTGTACTCAAATTGACCACAGAGTTTAAACCTAAGTCACTGGGTTTAGAAACAGAATTACAGAAACATTTAGGTTGGAAAACACCTCTGAGACCGTAAAGTCCAATCTCTGAACAATCACCAGTTGTCCATGAAACCATAGCACTAAGTGCCACTTCCAGTAGTTTCTTAAACATCTCCAGGAGTGGTGACTCCACCACCTCCTTGAGCTGTCCATTCCAGTGCTTAACAACTCTCTCCATGAAGAAATTCCTCCTGGTGTCCAACCAGAATCTCCCCTGGTGCATCTTGAGGCCACTCACTCTCGTCCTGTTGCTGGTTGCCTGGGAGCAGAGCCCAAGCCCCACCTGGCTACAGCCTCCTTTCAGGCAGGGGTAGAGAGGGATAAGGTCACCCTCGACTCTCCTTTTCTCCAGGCTAAACACCCCCATCTCCCTCAGCCACTCCTCATCAGATTTGTGCTCCAGACCCTTCCCCAGCTCCATTGGCCTTCTCTGGACTCGCTCCAGCCCCTCAATGTCTTCCTTGCATTGAGGGGCCCAGAACTGGACACAGCACTTGAGGTGTGGCCTCACCAGTGCCCAGTACCGGGGGACAGTCACTACCCTGGTCCTGCTGGCCACGCTATTTTTGACACAAGCCAAACACGTTTAGATTTTAATCACCTCTCCATCACTGCAGCATCTACACCTAAACTGGTGTTAACAGCTGGTTTCTACTCACACATACAATAACTTGTCCTATTTAGGATTGCTTTGGGATTCCTTTGTTAAGGTTGTGTGTGAGAAAATGCTAACAGCTGCCACCAGAAACAGTGAAAAATATTTATAGAAAACAATTTTTAGTACACTTGAAAAGATAGAGACAACTTTGAACAGATGCACAGAAGCTGAATGAAAATAGATCTTTTGAATTCAGCCAAGACTTTTATCCACATTTTCTGACTTCAAAAAAAATATGCAAGAGAATAATAAACTTCCACTGTTTTCCAGTTTATGCAAAATGGGTAACAGAACAGAAATAGGGCACTATAAACTTTATTTCATTCTCCCTCTCTTTTTTTTCCCTTGTCATTTTAGATTTCTCATTGGCTTTAGTCACCAAATTTGAACTGACATTAGCAAAATCATCTTCTTTACTGATACTTCTTAATAACCACACTTAATCCTTGAACTTGCTTCTCTAGCACAGTTCTTCTAGTTCCAGACTGTCTGTGGGGAGATTCTGCCTTCTTTCTCACACCCTGCTTTCTGAACTAGTATGTAAAGCTCTTTATTCACACTATTCCCACTATTTCCTTTTTCCTAGCCAGGTAGAATCCCTCTTTTCTTCTGTTGGTAGAGATCCCTCTGTCTGTGACAACCTTTCTGTCTCACATATCCCCATTTGAAGTCCAGATGAAGTTATTTTAACCCTTAAACATAGATTGTTCATTGTTAAATTAGAAAAGCAGACTAAGGCTTTTAAAACATAACATGCCTTCAGCATTCATCTGAGAGAAGTCATTATTGAATTAAGTTGTACATTTAGCATTTGAATTAGCCAGCAAGCTACTTAGGCAGGAGTAAATTAAAGTTCTCAGATTAAGTCTGTCCTTCCTCAGAAATCTATATTAAAAAACGTTCTTTAAGTGTTTTTAAATGAACATGAGGGAACTAAATCATACAGTTTATTCAAAAGCAGTGTTTTACTTCCAGACCAACGGGAAAGGGAAATTGGAGGAAGTCTGCATGATCAGCCTTTGGGAGTATTTAAATCTGAGAATTTTATCAAATGGGGTCAAGCATCAGGTTTATTTGCAACAAGAATTTATCCATAGGTATGCATGAATTCTGTCTGGGTCCTGAGTAGAAGGCCATTTCCTTCTATATCATGTTTCAGAACACCAAAATGGCTCGGTCCATTTGGACACTGTGCAGGACGATGAGATGGAAGACTTAATTCATTCAGCATTTTCTACATATTTCCTGACAAATAACCCTCACAAATAACCACCCCCTCCCAAACCATCAGCTCTCTACCTGTACTCACTTACATAACATCAACCCCCACAATCAATATTTCTCTTTCTTGCTCAGATAGTTCATTAAAAGATGCATTAAATAACCTGGCATAAAGCATTTTCTATATCTTTAAAGATATGCTCAGACAGTGAGAGTGCTGCATCCTATTCTCTAAGTTTAAAAAAAAAATTATGCTTTGCTAGCAGAGATGACCAGAGATTTTTTATAATTATTTAGTCAAAAGTAAAATATACCTATAAAAGGATTCAGGGCATTTGAAGGATGTTGCATTGTTTGGGTAGCATATTCAGGTGATGGATAATGGAGTCTCAATTGCAGAAAAGCTGTCTCCACACTTTTCTTTGGAGCAAATAGGATCTGACTGACAGTTTGGCAACAGACCTATTACTACAAAAGCAGAAAATTCTGAGTATGCTATTTTCACATTCTGGCCATTTCTCAGACATGCCAATTAAAATAGTGGAGACAAAACGATCGAGGGGTTTTGGAGTGCTCCTTTGGGGATTTTTTTCTCTAAGAAGACAGCCTTGCCCATCTCTTCAGTCCAGCTGGACCATTGTCCCAGTAATAAACCTCAATGCAATCCAGTCTGAACTCTGGCCAGTTTCCATGTCCTCTGCTGCTCTGGCTGGAGAAGATTTTCAGAGAAACAGACAATTACTTTTTTCAGGCAGCAGACTCTACTCTACATAAGCAAGAAAATCCTGTCTTCTATTAGTGCATCTCCTTCCTATCTCTGGAGCATGGGGAAATGCCCTCTTCTTAGAGAAATAGGACTGAATCTCTTTGTTATCCCTCTTCCAACATCAAGAACCAGAAGTTTTCGTTACTTGGGAGTGCCAGAACTGTCTCACTGTTTGTCATCAGGTTGGACACTTCAGTCTCAGGGGTTGTAAGAGCAGGAATTGGGTCCCTCCGTACGAGATGGAGTCAAAAAGCTGATGGAGGGGGGAAGTAATTTCCTGAGGCCTTTGGAGCTGCCTTATTGGCCTGCTTAATAAGCACACACTGCCTGTGACAGACAACCACCAGTACACAGATGAGTTCTTCATTCAGGCTGAGTGCTCCAAAGAAACTCAGGTTTGCAAAGGCTTAAAGCATAAAAGTCCCTGATTTGGCCTCATCTTTCATAGTTCTCTGAACCTGACATGAATGCACTGAGTTACCTGATAAGCCATGTGTGAGCTTTACTAATCCCTGTTTTCATTTTATCTTGTTGACAAAATAGCAGCACTCTCAGAACGACAAATGCAATCCAACTCCTAGAAAGCAGCATTCAAGGTGACTGAGACACAAGGAGAATGAATTTTCTCCAGAATTGTCATGGCTGATTTCTGTCTCAGCAGTGATACACAGATAGCCAAGACACACATATAAATATCCAGCAAAGGAAATAAAATTCTTCTCAAATAAAGAGATATTTCTAAAAGTGCAATAAGGGTTGGATGGAAAACATTGGTAGCAACATCTGGGCAAATCAGTAAGTTGATGATCTTGACAGTGACTGTGTGCACCATGTATTTTTTATACCTTTTTAAGTGAAGTTATTCTTAAATACTGCAACAATGGCATTGCTCTGGGTAACTAGTGTTTAACTAGGCTCAACAAGATTTCCAGAATGAACAGGATGAAGATTGGTTTGCTATTGGTGTGACAGCTCACCAGGCAAATCATGGGGCCTCTTCTCCTGCGAGGAATCAGCATCTCCTAATGCAGACCAAACACACCAGGCTGAGTTTCAAACATAAAGGAGCCTAGGAGGATGCAGAGAGCAATCAGCTACATGTGGCTTTAAGAGCTCCACCTCCAGCTGTGATCTGACAGCAGATTTCCTTCAGGACATGGACATTCAGTTTGCCTGCAAGCCAGCTTGATCTTCCAGAGACACTTCAGCACTATTTCCCCACTCGTGTTTTCTCCAGCTCTTTTCTCTAGGATAAGCTTAAAATAAAAGCCCCAACCTGATGGTAAGGGGAGAAAGGAAGGTGGTTCTGGAGCTCCCAAGTAATGCAAACTGGCATATGAGCGATAACCTTAGCTTGATAAATTCCTGTGTGCTGAGCTGTACTCTGTGTGTGACTGATACAGAGATGCTGGAGTGCCGGGAAGGAAGACATGTTTGTGACAGATGGGTGGATGTTTTGCAGTGTTGAAAAAGAAATGACATCTCTCTCATAATGTCACTTTGCTTCTTGTGTTGGCATCCCCAGGCAGGGTGTAGCTGCTGGCAGAGCAGTCTCGGGGATGAGTGACACCCTGACAGGAGGGAACTGCAGAATGCAAATAGGTGCTGCTTAGGGCAGGGCTGACTGGGGTGATTGCTGCCAATTATAGAGGTGATTTGTTACTGCTCTGCCGATTCCTGATCTGGAAGGCACTTACACACTTCCCCGCTTCCCCAGAGGAGGCAACTTTGCCTCTCTGTAGCTGGCACTGACCTTTTGAGACAACCTGCCAGGGCTCAAGGCACCACCTCGCTCTGCTCTGCCTCACTGACTGCTGGGGCTGCACAGACGTCAGGAGTTTGGCTGGCTACAAGCCAGGGCTCCCTCTGAAAGCCACCTCCTGCCTCTGCCAAACTGTGCTGTGTTAAATCAGCCTTTTGGGAAAGGAACAACATAAAAAACCCCCAACCTTGGTTGGGCACTTGGCTTAACTTGAAGCAAGCAATGCAGCAAGCACCCAGGGTCTGCAAGGCTTGCTAGTTAGCCAGCGGTGTCCCACCCTGCAGCAGCTGCATATTCTTGGCAATATTTTATGTTTTTCCTTATGATTAGTTGTTGTCTTTAGACTAGTTATTTCAAGAGAAGACTGTGCCCAAATAAATCTGAAATTGATAGAGGTGCAAACAGCGCTGCAGGAAAACTTGCTGGCTCCATGCCTGCTAAAGCCCAGGAGATGCCCCCTGAGGATGCAGATGTGCCATGTGCTCCTTCGCAGGACCTCGCCAAAGGGGGAGCACCTCAGTGGTACGTGCCCAAAGTGGTTAACGAGAAAAAGAGGAAAAAAGATAAAGGAAAATTAGTCACAAGCCTCCCTACATCTTTCCAGGAACACCTGACTCATTCTTTCAATTGGACACATTTTCCAGTCCCACTGTACTGCCTCTCTGCCTAGTTGAGAAAGAAATGGGCACTAAAAGCCGTCACAAGAGCAAATCCTGGCCTTTATTGAGATAAAACAGTTAATTTTAGCCTTAAGTGTCTGTTTTATCACAGCTATTCCTAGGAGCAGCTTTGCTATACAATTTTAAGTACCTCCTAAATCATATTTAACATCTTTCACCCCTGTACAGGAGCTGAAGTAGTAGCACACTATACTTTAACAAAGGTATCATCTAATTATTCTGTCTTTTATAGAGGGTCAACAATGCTACAAATAGTTATAAAGTCATATAGTATAATAAGCTGACCTGTCTAAATAACACCTGCTTTCATTTTTACAATGGCTTGTTTTTAATCACTCAAAACCCCAAGCTGATCCAAAGCATCCAATTATTGTATATTTCATATCATGAGCCAAAGGCAGCTTTTGGTGGAAGACACATCAGGGAGTGGACCTCCTGCTCATGTGAGGTGCTATCCAAAAACAAAGTGGCCCCAGCGCATCTTCTGGGAACACAAAACCAAGGCAATTCAATATCCATGGAAAGATTTGGGAGCTGCCTGCCTATCTGATTAGTAACACATTAGCACAGCTAAGTGGCTTCCTTTTAAAGGAAAAAAAAATGGAACAACAGTACAAAAAAGAACCACAGGTATCTCAACTTCACCACAATGAGACAGGCTGGCCCTGGAGAGCCGTTCTGACCTCCTGCCTGGAGAGACTCAGAGCATCAGCCGATGGTTTGCTGTTAAAATCAAATCCGTCTTTCAGAACCACAGCCAAGTCTTGATCTCGGGCGTGTGGTAACACGTGGGCCATTGCACAAAAGAAGATGATGTGCTGCATCTTACAGCCAGCTTACTTCACTTTGATAGTGACATTAAAATTGCAACAATTAACTCTAATGAAATTGACAATTATGCCTTAATGCAGTAACGGGCTGTAACATAATTAAGGAGAAGTTATCTGAGTGCTTTCTCCTAACATGCATATTCAGGCCTCTACTTTGATCTATAATTTGGCAAGAAAAAGAGAAAATGCAAAGCGAGTGGTTTGGAATGAATTCCAATAGCACTGCACACTCAGCTCCCTCCCTGCCCTCCTGCCTCTGTGCACAGCTGATGTTCCCAGGGGGCCAGGAGGCTTTTGCAAACACGCTGTAATTCCAGCTACCCTTCCTCAGGAAGAAAACACCTTTGGGCTAGAAATCTGAACCACAAAGGCAGAGCTTGGCACCACCTCGTTTGCCAGAAAGCAGGAGCAGGAGTCTCAGGGCAAGGCACGAGGTGCCTCAATTCCTTCTGCCATCGCAGCATGGAAAGACCTCCTTACCCAACAATGGAACTTTGCTCAGGGCACCATTAGTGCATCATCACTGCTCCCCACTGAGCCTGGAGCAAGTGTTGGAAGGACATGACCAAGGCAGCAGGGAGGGCTGGAACAGAGCAGAGGTTAAAGCCAAACCGTCTGACCCTCAGTACAGTCCCTTAAGCTCCTACAGTCTTCGAGCAGAGCAACCAAGAACTTGGAAACACATCTAAAAGCAGAGTCAGCTCTAACTAGAGCAGAGTTGTTCTGAGGAGTGTGTCATTTCCTTTAAAGGGAAAAGAGGAAGCTCATAAAAATTACAAGCTTGGACAACAACATATTTATCCAGATTCTCAGGATGCTTAACCTTTTTCTTTAAATAAGGGCTTCTGGTTAAGAAGATCCACTTTCCTATAAAGTATTCTGCTGCCAGGTTTATGGAGGAAAGTTTGAAAACCAGGACCTCTAAAATGTTCAAAAACCTCAGAACAAAATAAAGATCTAAATTAATTTTTAAACTCAGGGTTTTGGTTTTTTTAGATCCGTACTGTCAATATATAAATTCTCAGACCTGCCATTTTATCACTAATTCACAGTATTTGCCATCTAGAGGGCACCATCCAAGAACAGTGAAAGGCTCACGACTTCCCCTGACAGGACAGAAAACAAGAACCTAGAAACCAAAGGGCCAGATTCTTTTAGTTTCTTTTCTTGCAGCTCACAAGAGATTTGTGTTAGTTCATTACCATGAGGCAGTTCTGCTTTACTCTGATTTCTAGGAGCAAAAAGGGAGGGACTCTAAGGGAGAACCAAGTCACATCTTCACAGGAAGGGCTCTAATCTTAGCTGTGCATCTCCTGAGACAAATAGTCACAGAGACTCGGTCGTATCTGGGATGGCAAGTTAAAGGCAGAGCTTTCACTCAAAAGCTGCTCCATTCTGTTTCCAGGCACTCACAAAAAATCGAAGAGTCACCGAGGTTGAAAAAGACCTACAAGATAACTAGGTCCAACCATTAACCCAGCACCACCGTGCTCACCACTGAACTATATCCCCAAGTGCCACATGCACCCAGCTTTCGAACTCTTCCAGGGTCCCCTTTCACACACTTTGAGATAAAGAGAGTTCCATTATGGACCATGTCCTGATTTTGGGTGGGATAGAGTTAATTTTCTTCCCAGCAGCTGGTACAGGCTGCCTTTTGGATTTAGAATGAGGATAATGTTGGTAACACACTGATGTTTTAGTTGCTGCTAAGCAGAGCTTACACCGAGTCAAGGACTTTTCAGCTTCTGCCAGCAAGGAAGCTGGGGTCACAAGGAGATGGGAAGGGGCACAGCTGGCACAGCTGACCCAAACTGGCCAAAGGGATATTCCATAGCATATGGCACCCTGCTGAATAATAAATCTGGGGTGAGTTGAGCAGGGGGTGACAGCCTGATGCTCAGGGTCTGGTTGGGCATTGGTCAGTGGGCAGCGTACAATTGCATCGTGCATCACTTTTTTGTGCATTCATTTACTATTATTATTATTTTCCCTTCCTTTTCTGTCCTATTAAGCTGTGTTTATCTCAGCTCCTGAGTTCTGTTTTCCCCCAACTGTCTCCTCCACCCACTGCAAATGTCAGTGGCATTTAGCTGCCTGCTGGGTTACTCCAGAACACACAGGGAAATCCCAGTGCACCCCAGAACCAGTTGGTGCCACAGCCCAGCCAGCACTGCTCATCTGTAAGATGATATTCACATTTACAGTCACCTGCCACTAAACACCAGTGTTCTTCTTAAAATCCCATGCCATGACATTGATTTTTGGCATGGCTGAGCTTTTTCTTTAACCAAAGTCTTGTGCACATGAATATAAATACATGAATATTTCTGCATTGCTCTTTCGTTGGTAAACTTGATAAACTGAGTGGAAAAAATGGGTGGTGAAATATTCTTGGCTGCTTCTCACACTGCTCTCTTTGCATGTTCTCCCAGATGCTGTCAGAAAAAATTAGTGGACTGGTCAGACCTCTACTGTGACCTGAAACAGCCCAAAACCTTCAGAAATCAGGACTTCTAAGGCTTCTGTTTTGGGTAGTATCTTCCCTCCTCCACCCTCTCCTTTTTTTTTCAAACAGAAATGATGGTACTAAATAGGATATCAAAGAAAGCCATTCCCCATTAAAAAAAAAATTTAAATCACAGTAGTTATAAATTGTGAGGAATGTAGAGCAGAGGGATGGAGAGAAGTTGTTCCACTGTAAAATTCACCAGTGTCTGCGTTCAGCACATACTGTGTATCTCCTCTCATTTATGCTTTTCAGGCAGCAAATCACCTTTTTTATGGACAAAGAAGGTCAAACTCAGGAACACAGCGACAGGCTCAGAGTTAATCAGAAAGCCAGCAACCAGGTCAAGAACTTAAGAAAGAGTTATAAAATCGCTCCCAGGTGATCTTTTAGTCTCATCTGGAAACAAGCACTGTAAGCTTGCCTTTGAAGTATTGTGAAATCCTGTTGGACTTCAACCCCACAAACACTGTGCTGAAATTACAAGCAATTTAAGTGCTAGAGTGTAACAACTGTTTTCCATTTGCTCACCTAGATCTTGGATCATTTAAATGTGGATCATTATTTAAATCGATAACCTTAAGAATTGGGAATATATTTCTTCCTACATTCCTCTGTCCTCGCAGCTCAGACCTTCTGCAAATCACCCCTGTGTGTATGTAATAGATCAGTGTCAGGGTGATAAAAAGTAAAATCATAAATTTTTTTCGTGTGTTTGGCTCTTGGCAGAGTAGATTTACACACAATTACAACTCTCAAAAGAGAATCGTCTTGTACAGTCAAAACACACAAAATTACATGATAGCAGCTGCTGAGAACCCAAACCTATTGTGGTGCTATACCTGTAAAAATGAATGCAGCATTTTTAGATGAAGGCATAAGTGAGAGTTAGGCTGTCTTAAAATTAAGAAATGCGTCTAAAATATCACTTGGACTTCTTTCCTTTTATTTAACAAAAGAACACTTACTATTTCAATAAGATTCTGACAGCCTGACAAATGCTATTCATCGATATTTTTTTCTTTGTAAGAAAAGGGAACAGCAACAGAGAAGTCAGGTTTTCTCTATTGCAGCAACTTTATTTTTTTTGTTCCATCAGAGCCTTTCAAGCAGCATTTAAGATATTTTATATTTAATTAGCTGTAGCTGAATATTTCTCTCCTTTCCATACAGAACAGTAACCTCAAGATGGCGGTATTTGTCGCCTTTTAGAGGCTGGGCTGACAGCGGGGATTACCGAAGCATCTTCCTTCATTCTGACAGCAAAGTGGAATTTGTCTTTGAGCACATTAGGGTGTAGCTGCCTCCCAGAAATTTCTATACCCCGCCCTCTGATAAAGGTTCTTAACTGCCATTATCACGTCTTGCATCTATCTTAGAGTGATAAACAAAGGCCTAGGGGTGGAATTGCAAAAAAATAGATTGGGTTTTGGACTTCGGATTATGAACTGAAAACAAACACCAGAGAGGTATCAATAATTGGGAATAAAAGTGAATTTTCAACGAGGAAGTAATTATTTTAACTCTGAGGTGCTGGAAAAGTCTTTGCCTTTTATGTGCTCTAGGAGGACAGCATGCACAGAAACATACCCATCAAACATACTGTCCCATTCCTGAATTTTCATTAAATAGCAGCAAAGGAAATCAAATTCATGAAGGCTCTAAAATGTAACATGATATGTTGCATTAAAAAAGCTTTTTTATCCTGGTTCCATAGGAAAGCAGTTCTTATGGGAGTCCAGCATTTCTATAACACAGAAGGTTGCAGAAATTGTTGGATACTGACAAAAAAAAGATTATTATTAGACTGTTCCTGTGAACCCCTCCAAGCCACAGTCAAGCTAAAGCTGAAGAGTTTTATGGGGAAGTTGAGTTCTTCGCAGTGAAGGTTTTTATCTGTGCTTAAAAGGCTTGTCCTGACAGAGGGTAACAACATTGACAGGCTGTAGCCTACAATATCCATGTACAAACCATAAGATTATAAGTCAAATTTATATGAAAGAGATAAGAAAATTAGTTTCAGCTCAAAGCCTTACTTTCAGGCAGCTCCTACTGCAAGCAATGAACATTTAAACAGTTAGTTTTGAGCATAGGAGACACAGACTGGTTTTTCTCCAGGAGCTGCTTAAGCAGAACACAAGTTTTGAAAATTTATGATTTTGGAGTTGCCAAAGTCTGTTTGCAAACCTGGTGTCTGTCTGCAGGTTGGCCCCCCTGCACAAGGGGTCACCCTATCAAATATTGTCTAAAGGAACTGCCTCCCCTGCTACTCTGGATATTTTTTGCTGTTGCTCTGCTTGCAGTTGTCTTGCTGATTCCCTGTGAATTGCTTGTGTCAACTTTTAAAACTGTGATGAGGTCACCTTTTGCATGAGAAGCAAACAAAATTTACTCAAGCTGCCACCAAACAGCACGGCTTTATAGCTGTCACTTCCAGCAGCCCTTACAAGGCACATGGTCGAGGAAGTCCATTGCCTGACCATCTTTTGTTGCCTGTGACAGTTTCACAGCTTTTCTTAGCCCCAGTCTAGCATTGCCACGAGCCATTTTCCTTGTTTCAAAACAGCGTGCTGTACAACACAGCCTTTCTGGGCTTTTCATGTGTGCTGCTATTCAGATGTTTTCTGGCATAAGGTGTCGGGCTCTCTGCCTTCACTTGAGTGTTTCTAGCACCAATTAGAAGAATTGCCTTTAGGTCCTGAGGAACTTAGGAGATTGCCTTAGCTAAAGAGGCTTTTGCTTAAGATTTCAGCATATTGCTCTTAATAGCGCGTCTGTGAACTGCTTGAAGCAAGAAAGCAGCTGAAGTATGCTTGCAATACAGCAGAACCCTGTTGGAAAGGGACACTTGGGACTAGGACCTGATAAAAATCAAGGATCAAGGCAAAGAACCCAAAAGACTTAGTTCAGGCATAACCCACTTGTCTCTTCAGAGCCACTCACAACAGATCACAGGCAAGGTGATCTTACAAAGTAGCCATGCTCTGGTGTATGAAGGTACTGCTGGAGACCAGTCCAAAAGCTGCTGAGCAACCCAAACCTGATTAATAACAGGAGATTTTCTGTTAGAACATGGGCAAAAACTGCTTCTGCCAATCCACAAGACTATTATTCTTGAAAAACATGGGCAGAAGGAAGTCCTCTATTTGAGGAGATGCTTTGGAAAAAGTATAATAACAATAAAGAGTCAATTACCCGAGAGTGCAATTTAGACAGACTTCACTGGAAGAGTTGCTTTAATTAGTGTGGTTGTTAAATCTGTTGCCTTGCTTATGTTGCAGATGTGCCTCCTGCCACCTCATGTCTAGCAGCAAGGACTCCACACAGGGACTGGAATAGGGAAGGTGTTTGGTTTTTTTTTAAACCAAAACGCAGGTCCAACAATTTACACCAGCTGAGCTTGAACCCTGTGGGGCTTGCTGAAAATCGCTATGGGAGATCTGAAATGGAGCCAGGTGGGGAATGAAGATGAAAAACCAACAGGTAGCCAGAAAACAGAGCCCTTTACGTACCCTGCAAAGCAATCTCATGTTTCTCCAGCCCAGTGTGAGCAGCACTGACCACTGCAAGGCACAGAAAAGCAAAGAGCCTGCAGTCACTGCCAGAGGCAGCTGTGAGGAATCACCTCCTTAGAGCTGGATCCAGCACCCTGGGTCCTGCCTGGCCAGGGCACATAGGTGGGGATAAACACCTCCCCTGGTCTGCTTGGCTACATTCCTTCCACTGCAGCCCAGAACACTGTTTGCCTTATCTGCCAGGAGAGCATACTGTTAGCACAGCTTCTTGTCATCAGGGCCAATATTCAGCTTGCAGAGACTGGGACAGACCAGTCTTTCCTGAAAAGCAGCCAAGGAGTAGGTGGGCACAGGATATGGACTTCTCTAAATGATTCACAATTTGGGCCTGTTGCCCATGAAGCCAAACTACCAGAACCAGCTGGTGTCTGGCCCAGGAGTGTACTGAGAATATTCAAAGTCATCATCTTATGCAATCACAGTGTTATCTCACACCTAGTTTATGTGCTGGGATAAGGTGGGCACTCAGCAGCTCAGAACACAGGGCCAGAGTTCAGCTTGCCCAGTTCCAATATTCTCTTGAAATCCTGCCCTAAGGCTGGCAGGCTTGTGCCAGCAGAACCAAATCCTGTTTGCTCCTTACTCCAAGGATTTCCCACACCTCTTGGCTAAGTGCTCACACTCCCTTCTACCTCCTCTGCTCCAGGCTCCAGCCAACTGTCACCCCCTGGGAGCCAAACATTTACTGCATGAAAACCCCAACACATGAAAACCAACCTCTCTCAGTGCTTCTGTCAAGGCAACTGCTGCCTTTCAAGCTGATTTCCCTGACTAATTAAGCATGGAGACACACCAGACTGCCAACTGAATGGTGGTTGCAGCATCCATCACTCCAGCAGAATTCAACCTAATGGGCTAAAAGCTGCAGCTTAAGAGCCCAGAACAGCTTGTTCACTGGAATGGAAAACCCATTGTTTACTGTGCTCTAAAATTCCCCAAGTTAAAGAGAGAGAGGGGAAAAAACCCCAAACAAAACCCCCTACATTCTCCAGCCTTGAAAGCATTAATTATGAATTACTAAGAGAAAAAAAACACCTGCTCCCCTTTCATCATTAACATTTCATGTATTACACCTTTCAGTCTCTTTCCAGACATTAAAGCTCCCCAGATCCTTCAGAAGTAGTAAAAAGTGCATGGCCACACTAAATCCCATTTGCCTACAAAACCATGTTTCCACCAGCAATGAAGTTTGTTTCCCTCCCTTGTGTATTCTCAGTTTCCTGTGTGCACACGTAGTTTGGATGAAGAGGCTTCCCCGTGTGTTTGGGAGAGCATTCTCCTTCCTATTGACTCAGTAATTCACATAGAAATGACTGTGAACTGTAAGGTGTTATTTGTATGGGTTTTTTTACCCTCTGCAACAGCTTAGATCCTCATGAAGACCCTGAGAAACAGGGCAGAATTTAAATTTAGTTACATCAAGTGTAAGGCAACTAGACCAAAAAGAGAAGAGTATCAAGTCAGGCTCAAGGATGCCATGGATGAAAGCAACCTG
>VZRS01006512.1:142143-178910 GCA_013398055.1 Ifrita kowaldi
TGGGCACTCAGCAGCTCAGAACACAGGGCCAGAGTTCAGCTTGCCCAGTTCCAATATTCTCTTGAAATCCTGCTCTAAGGCTGGCAGGCTTGTGCCAGCAGAACCAAATCCTGTTTGCTCCTTACTCCGAGGATTTCCCACACCTCTTGGCTAAGTGCTCACACTCCCTTCTACCTCCTCTGCTCCAGGCTCCAGCCAACTGTCACCCCCTGGGAGCCAAACATTTACTGCATGAAAACCCCAACACATGAAAACCAACCTCTCTCAGTGCTTCTGTCAAGGCAACTGCTGCCTTTCAAGCTGATTTCCCTGACTAATTAAGCATGGAGACACACCAGACTGCCAACTGAATGGTGGTTGCAGCATCCATCACTCCAGCAGAATTCAACCTAATGGGCTAAAAGCTGCAGCTTGAGAGCCCAGAACAGCTTGTTCACTGGAATGGAAAACCCATTGTTTACTGTGCTCTAAAATTCCCCAAGTTAAAGAGAGAGGGGGGAAAAAACCCCAAACAAAACCCCCTACATTCTCCAGCCTTGAAAGCATTAATTATGAATTACTAAGAGAAAAAACACCTGCTCCCCTTTCATCATTAACATTTCATGTATTACAGCTTTCAGTCTCTTTCCAGACATTAAAGCTCCCCAGATCCTTCAGAAGTAGTAAAAAGTGCATGGCCACACTAAATCCCATTTGCCTACAAAACCATGTTTCCACCAGGAATGAAGTTTGTTTCCCTCCCTTGTGTATTCTCAGTTTCCTGTGTGCACACGTAGTTTGGATGAAGAGGCTTCCCCGTGTGTTTGGGAGAGCATTCTCCTTCCTATTGACTCAGTAATTCACATAGAAATGACTGTGAACTGTAAGGTGTTATTTGTATGGGTTTTTTTACCCTCTGCAACAGCTTAGATCCTCATGAAGACCCTGAGAAACAGGGCAGAATTTAAATTTAGTTACATCAAGTGTAAGGCAACTAGACCAAAAAGAGAAGAGTATCAAGTCAGGCTCAAGGATGCCATGGATGAAAGCAACCTGGAGTGTCCCACACAGCTCCATGCACACATTCACTCTCCAACTACATCTCAATTTGAGAAAAAAAACCCCAATTTTCTCCTCTCACAGGGAGGAAATAAACAGCAGCACAGATAACACTACTTGTCTTTATTAAGGACACTAGATGGTAAGATTAAGATTGTAATTGTTGATGCTTATCCTGATCAAATCAGGATCTGGACACATTTGTGATAAGAAAAATCTCAGCAGAGCAGACATTTGTTTTAATGAAAGTATTTTCAAACTGAAGATTGAGGGAAGAATTTAAGTTACCCTATTGGCACAAAAGGACTAGAAGGAAAATTACTGCAAGCACATTTAAGATGCAGCACTATTCAAAGAAAAACACCACTGTTGTTTACAGAAAATAAAATGAAAAAGTTTCACTAAGGACTGAAATCTGACCTCAATGTATAATTTCAAATCCTTTGAGACAGACACAACATTACATCAGTGTATTTTTGATTCATCAGAGCCAAAGATTTTATAATCTGGAAAAAAACCCTGACAACCTATTTTATATTTATATCCCAATTCAAAGAGATAAGATAAAAGGAATAGCTTCTTTCTTGACCTAGTAATATTGACAGAGATAATAATATTTCTGATGCCAAAAATTGACTCTGATAGCTGAGGAAATAATTAGAGAATTTGATTTTTTAAGAGAAGCCATCATCAAACATCAGCAAAAATACCATGTTTCTAGGGGTCTGGTTCTAAGAATCTAAACAAAGAATAGATACCTGGATTGGGCAGGTTTTCACTTTAGACTGACTATTAAAAGAAATCATAGCCAAACTACAGAAGATGTACAGAGCTGAAGACTGTTTTGACCATCTCCTGCAATGGATTACTTTGTTATGAGACTTTGAAGTAACATTTCAATGTTTTAAACTTCACCAATGACAAACTCCCACATATCTTTTCTCTTTTTCAAATGTGAGCCTAATGCGCAGTACCAATTTCACAACCAGGGGTGCCACTCCCACAGGAGTTAAACAAGGGCTGCTGCACTGGGCAGGGGCAGGACAGGGTCTGTGCCTGGGGATGAGTGGGAGCATGAGACACCTCTGATCAAACAGAGAGCAAAGCCAACTCAGTTTCTGCAGGGGAAAAACAGCAAAACAAACAAAAAGTCACCACATATCAGGGAATACCTGTGAATAAATAGTTTTAATTTTATCTCTGCCTGTTTCAACATCTCTGTTTTTCTTGCCTGTCTTCAGCTATTTACCATCCTGTCCCTGTTCCCTTTACTCCCATTCCTGCTTTGCCCTTCTGTGTAATCCATTGTAATTGTACTGCCAGAAAAACTCACAGAGATAAAAAATATCCATCCTCATTTTTCCATCAGCTGGTGACACCTTCTCCTACATCTTTCCTCTCCATCCAACTAGCAACCTGCACCAGGCAGCAGCCACCTCCCATCCTTCTTTCTGCACCACCAGGTACAGGAGGATAAATTCTTGATCCTCCCAAGAGCCTTGGTGCTGGGCAGGTAACAGAAGGTTGAAACCTTCCAGAGAAAACTTTGGATCACCATCACGCTCTGCAGAGTGCCACGTGATAATGACCACAGGCTAGAACATACGAATGCCTTAAAAGACAGATGTTTCTCAGATGAGCAGCTATAAAAACACCCTAAAGTGTTGCAGATATTCATAATTGGAGCTTTAAAGTCACAAAAGTCAAGAAAGTACATTTTTCAATAAAATCAAGACGTGCCAGCTTTTCCAGAAAATTCTTTCCTGCCTCAGGGATGTGAAGCACCACACTGTAGCAGCCTTCCACCCTCCTGCTGAGGGCTGCTTCTCCAGTGCTTCCAACACTGGATGAGAAAACGCTGCTTGTTAAGCTGGTTTTCCAGCACACTACAGGATCTGCATGCAGCATTACCATGCTTTTGTAATGTCATCCACAGCCCTGCTCCAGTCACAAGAGCCACAAGTTCAGCTCTTGCAGACCTCAGTACAGGTGTTTTGCCACACGAGTGCACAGCACAAAAACCCACTGCTGATTCATAGGCATCAGCTTTGCAACACTCAACAGCTAGAGGATTTTTCTATGCCTCATACAGTTCAACAGATAGAAAGCACTGAAATACACAGAGCAGTAATTACCAAATCTCTGATATAAGCTGCAAACACTCTTATAGCTGGAGTAACTCCCTCTTAGCAGTACTTTTCCACCTTGGTTAAGTAATACCTGTTGGATAACCAGAAATAGAAATTGCTTGGAAGCTGCTTGTGCTTATTTACCAACTCCAGTCTTTGATAAAAATATAGATCTGAACTGAGTCAGTTTATTTCACAGTGAAACAAAAATAGCTTCTCTTCACTGTGTTTATATCATGAAATAAGGACAAGAGAGAGGACTTCTTTAGACAAACCAGTTTCTAAAAGACGTAAGCAATGAGTTCATGAAAACCTGGAACATATAAGTACAGCAATACTTTTTCTGGTGAAATCATCTGTTTTCTTCAGCAACTTTCACTGCTCCAGTATTTTTCCAATCAATAGTATGGTATAAGGCAATATTTCTTAAGTTTGGGTTCCCCAAGTGATTGCACACAATTTCTGAAATAGGATATAGCCAAACATCACAGCCATTCTGAAGATAGGAGCTGTTCTACAAAACTGTTCATCCCCACAGCCAATCCCCCTCTCAATGTTGAGGAATGCATTTAGAGCAGGCAGCTCAATTTGCAACTTGCACTGCAACTTACACACCAACCCGAGCATTAAAAGTATTCCTCAACATCACAGCATCCTCAGAGACACAGGGTAAAAGAGCTACCTAAATCCATGTTCTGGTAACAGTTTCCTTCCCATATTTTTCCATAAACATTTCTCAGCTATGTAAGTTATACTTGTTAAATACCCATGCCCATCTGATCAGTGACACAAAGTGACTGTGGTCAGGCCACGACTCCAACAAAACATTAATACCCTAAGGTTCAAGATGAAATAAATGTTTACTTGCAGAGCAGACGTGCGTTTTCTTCTTCCTCTTCAGGTAAAGAAAGACTCATCCACTCAGCTGGTTCCAAGAAATAGTATTGGCCTTGACCAGTTCAGCTGGGATTAATTTAAGGAGCATGACAAAGCACGGTCAGCTCTAAGAGCATTTGGCTGCAGAACAGCCCTGCAATAAACATCTGTGTTACTTCAGAAGAACGTGAAGAGACTCAGCTGCTATACATTGCCTTTTGTCTAGAAAGCATGGAAATCAGGGCTGAAACACACCAGAAACCTAGTTGCTGTTGGCTTCATCAATGTCAGTAACATTCGGGCATTTTATGTCGTTTGACCCTGATTTAGGAACACCCTAAACCACATGCTTTAAGGTTTACCAGGTCAGAAACCCGTTTGCTTGCTGTGGTGAGCTGGTCCTACATCTTTGCTCCCTACAACATTGAAACCTATTTCCATCAAGTGGCTGGTGACACCAGCTGTATTTCAGAAGTTGTTGACCCTGATTTGCTACCCTGAACGTGAAGAGCTATGCTTCAGCTCCTCCTGCTTCTCTCTACTCACAGATGCCCAACTGCATGTATTTTGTAACAAAGGGAAAAGCACTGGGATAACTTTACTGTTGAGTTTGTAAAATTCTCATTGCTATCAAGCTAGAGCAGGTGTTTTGCCAGCTCAGGTTTACTGAAGTTGACTAGCAAATTAAAAAAGGTCACTTCCATGATTGTCTGCAATGCTTAATGCAAATGAAGTAGCACACATGAAATTCTGTGTGGAGAAAATGTGTTAAACTTCACCAATGAGAGACAGTAACCACCAATCCACCTGTAAACAAAAGCACCACTCTGTCCTTAACAGAACAGAGTATTGCTCTGCCCCCGAACATGTTTACATGTTTATTTAAGCTTGCAGAGCTGAGAGGAGAACTCAAGCAGCTGAATCCTCACGCTTGTATGGGCAGTTATTTGAGCTGAATTTGAGAGACACAAAGCCAGGGGTGGTTGCTCAGGAACCAGCTCACAGCTGTGTCCATGCCAACAGCTCTTCTGGGACACCGGGTGCACCTCCCACCCTTGCCATTATGGGAACATTGCATCTTATTACATCTTTTTGCCAGGACTCGCATCCTTCAGTGGTTCCCCATGAGAGAAGAGCCTCCCCAGTCTCCCCCACCTGCTCAGAGTTCTCTCAGCCAGGCCTAGGCAGGATATAAAATGCATGAGACTCAGAGCTTTGCTCTCAGGTGGCTGAGAACTGAGCCTAAATTTTACATCAAGATCCATTGGATGGCATCAAGACAGCAGAAGATTACTTCTGTGAGAGCATGCATACATGTCTACATCACTCAAATAAAAATTTTTCTGTGCATTCTACAAAATAACTCTCAGCTCTCTCTGCTAACAAAATGAGATCTGTCCAATATTTTAATTTCAAAAGCAGTTTTAGATAACAAATCCCCCTCCCTCACTCTCAAGACAAAAATAATCCAGTCTCTAGGAACTAAATCAATTACAGCATTAAAGGGTGGTAAAGACAGTTTGGGAATTAGTTTGTTTTTAATGCCAAGAGAGTAGGCTCTTAAAACTAATAACATAGGAGGTATTCAATTTCTTCCCAGCTACACCTGAATGCACCCAATTGCAACACTAATATATCATGAATTTGATCAATGTCATGCTATTTTTCCAGTAATTTGCTTTAATCACTGGTGCATTTGAGGTATAGGTAGTGTTTGAAAACAGCAAATGAGCCCTTACCAAAGAAAAATTAGCATTGAAATATAAAAGCAAAATCAGGGAACTTTACAAGACTGAGTGGCCTTCCAAAAATTTTGCCTTTAACCAGCCTTTAGCAGCACAAGGAAAATGCCTCATGTGCTGAAGAAGACCAGATTTTTTGTCCCTCTATCCCACTGGCATCACAGCTTTTAATTTCTTATTATTCCTGAGACAGGCATATGAGCTAAATGCTGGCAGAAATTCTGCAGCAACACAACAGATCATATCACTGTCCACCTGTGGCAAGTGACCTGTCCTGCAAGAGCTGCAGTAAGCACCAAAGAGCAGATTTGTATTGTTGGGTTCAGCTTTCTGCCCTCCCATAGCAGAGACAAGGGAAAGACCCATTGGCCAAGATTCAGAAGTTCATTAATTCGCTGGCCTATGATCCAAGTGCTGTGCCATGACCCTGACAAAAGAGGTAAATGCAGATACTCTTCTGCTGTTCTCATAGAGGCAGTAGGACGTGCAAATATGCAAAGTATGCTTATATGACTTTGCAATTCTTATTGTCTGTTCCTCTCCCCCTAGAGCACAGATCTGTTAGAGAAACCTTCGTGCGTGGCTGTTCTTAAAGCATGGAGGGCAACAGAACCCAACCCCACAGATGAGATTTCTTGTCCCTACAGCAGTTACCATGTTAAGCAACAAAAGGATAGATAAAAGCTCTGTTAAAATGAACTCATCTACTTCTAGTCTAGAAATACCTTGGTATAGAAGTCTTGTTATTACTAGACATTTCCTGGTATTTTCCTGCCCACTAAGCAAGAGAAGCATTTTGAAGAACTCCAATCACAGTGGAACAGAAGGGGAAGCACTATACTAATTTCCTCTTGGCTTTTAAACACAGAGAAAGACAATTCACCTCTTTGAGTTTTCAGGGCTTGGTTGCCACTCCTCTCCCTGTATTAGGAGCTGTGCTGTGATGGATTAGGTGAGAGGTTCTCCATGCATCAGCCTCCAGAAAAGTATTCTTACCTTTTTGAGCTGCTTCTCTTCCACCTCTCATACCCTTTCTGTGCACTGTTTTAAACATTTACCTATACTACTTTCTATTTTAGTATATAGTATTCAACATCTTAACTAGTGATTAATATTGGAGATCCCAATATCTCCTCAAGATGCATCCTTCTACTCCAAGGAAGCAAGAAAAACTTGCCATAAAACCCACCTGCCCCTCTGAAGAGAGCAGAATTTGGTACTCCTCCACAATCAGGCCTTTAGGAGAAACATCTGACATAAACAAGTCACTCTTCTGCGTATCCACTCAGGCTCTGATGTATTCCCTAATTTTTTTTAATGCTCTTTGTGGTTCCCACTGACAGGGACAACATAGCTCATGTCCTGCATCACAGAAAAGAATTTGTGCACAGTTTGCTCATTCTTTTTCAGGTAAACACACCTGTTGACTAAATATCACTAATAACTCAAACTAAAAGCAGATTGTGGTCAAAGAGGTGCCTGGGTAGTTTTCAGCAACATTGTAACCTCCAGATGAGGGAGCAACTCCTATTTCTGGCCTGCTTGCACTCATCCCTGTTTATATGGAAGAGAAAGGAAGGCAAAGACGGGCTCTGTGTAATCACAAACTCATTTTGTCTATATATGGCACATGTAGTTAATCACAGAGATTTAACACAAAAGTACTTTGATGACAACTATTTGGATGAGTGGGAAATAACCATGAATGGGAGCAAAGGCTTGCAGACTTGGTCCTGCTGGACTCTGAGCAGTGCTGAAATTCCTTTCTCTCCAAATACAGGGCTGTCAAATTCCATTGGAATTGCCCTCAGCAGCAAAGTGAGCGTCCTTCTGGTCTGAAGCCAGACTGCAAACTGAGGGGGCAGAGAGGGAAATGCTGTCTCTGGGACAAGTTCTACCTCCTCCTCATGACCATTTCTTGATGACACTGGAATAATCAGGTGCAAGTGAAGGAGCACATGGAGGCACCTAAAAAGCCCACAAGGATCTAGAAAGGAGATAGATTATCCAGCCCTACATAATCCCTCTCTGTCCATGTTGTTTGTGTTTCTTCCCCAGCTTTGGCAGGTTGAACAGCTCTTTCTTTGTCTGGAAAATGAGCAGCTTTTATTGTCCACACAGAGATTTCCAGGTAAGAGTCTTATCACTTTCAATTATTATTTCAGTGGGAATTCATGAGCTATAGAGAACAATGCTTGTTTGCATGAAGAGTGGATAGCTGCAAGAGAACTGCTAGCTGAGAGTAATTCACATTTATTGGTCTGTAAATCATTTCACTGTCTCATCACAAGTGCTAGGTTAGAACACGACTTCGTGTGAACTTAAAGAGCTCCTTTCATCTCAGAGGGATTACATCAGCACACGCTGGCATGCAGCTACCTCTGGGGTGTTATTCTGTTTCCATAAAAGCCATGGAAACACTAACGGCGCGGGGTGTGAAGCGCAGTGAGAGCAGCAGAGCGCTGTGCAGGCTCAGACCAAGGGGCTGTCAGGCTCAGCATCCTGTCTGCAGCACAAGCAAACGTGGACACACAGAGAAGAAAATTAAGAAGGCAAATATATGTCTTAAAATAAAATTAAAAAAAAAATTATACTTCTCTTTGAGCCTTCAAGTATTTTCAGTTCAGGGCATTTCCTGGATCCATATGACAAACTTTCGCATCCACAGCTGTCTCTGGCAAGCAGCTCCCTGTCTGCTGCCTGCTGTGTGAAAACCCACTTCCTTTTCCTTGTTTTGATCATGTCTCCCACTAGCCTGGTTTTTTCTCTGTCTTCTAGTTCTTGTACTATAAAACAGTTTGAGGCTTGAGGACACATTAAACCGGGAGGAAAGGAAAAGCTCGTATGTAGGCCTCTCCCTCTCTTTTTTTTCCCCCCAAATACAAGATGAAAACAGACCTTGGCAAACCCCACAAATCCTTTGAGAGCAAGTATTTATACACAAATATTATGCTTTCTGAAAACACCAAGGGAAAACAGTGAGGGGGAAAATCCCTTTCAACTACTTGAGCTGAGGTTTGCACAAAATGCTGCTTTTAACAGCCTTAGACACAAAGAGGGTTTTTTTTAATATTCAGAATAATTGCCCAGAATCTGGAATCAAACAAGTAGCCCCTTACACCCCCTTCCAGATGCCAGGATCTGGACTCCCTGCAGCGGGCAAGAGTGACAATTTTAGACCCCACACCATCCCTTCCTTCCTTCCTTCCACTCCTCCTCCCTCCCCGCCAGAATTGTGGGTTTCAATGGGCTCTACAGATAGGTCTGCCATAAACTGGTAGGCACTAAGCTGCCTGATTGTTTGCTTACTGCCTCAACCACCTCTTGACTCTGTCATGAAACCAAAGTTTGCTAGGAAAAGTGGCAAATGCTCCAGTTAAAAAACTCCCTGGCAGCACAATCTGCCTATAATAACAAGTGCTGTTTACTTCAATTAGAACAATAGGTGAGTTTTTCTGCAGTTGGAGCACTGCAGGAGGGTTTGAAGGCATAAGGAGATTCAAAAGATGGATATTAAATATTTGTTATATTTCAATATGGCATCTCATTTTCTCCCCTATTAATAGAGGAGCTAACATCTTAATTTTGACAGGAATGCAGATTACAATCCATGTTACATTAGTTGCTAAAACAGTCTTGCATTAGATATGTGCAGAAAACATGAATTAGAGTTGTCCTGAAGTGTAGACTGGACTTTAGAATATTTCCTCCTCCCACTTTACATACAGAAAATTTCCTGCATCCATCCCACCTCGCAACTTGACAGGCTACAACATCCAACAAGTTATGCTTCTACACCTAACTTTTCTTTAGAATAATTCACACTGACACTAACCCAGAAGATCACAATTTTCATTACACCTCTGGAAAACAACACAGAGAAGTAGAAAGTAAATAAAGCTGTCAAGCAATGAAGTGAAACTGGGAAAATCAATTCCAGGATGTAAATAATAATGGCTGTTATGATTGCGACGACAAACATTATCCTAATCCTTAGTATAGCATGCAGAGTGCCAGAGTATTTGTTAAAGTGGGCCAAAATAACTCCCTCACCCATCTAATGCCAGCAGAAAGTTAGTTTGGATTTGTTTGTCTGCATGCTGAGTACCAGGCAGCATGTTGATAACATACCTGCCCTGGCATTCTTGCAGATTTCCTACGTGAGCCACAGTGATATTTTAAATATCTTTGCGCTTGGCTTCTTCAGCTGCCCTTCATGAGAAGTCTGGAAGTGCTGTGTGAGCTTCATGGTTCATAGAAACAGACTGAGATATGTACAGATACAAATAAAAGGTCTTAAAAAGGCAAATGGTTGTAAAGCTGCTGAATAAATCTTGTTTATAGTTACAATTAAATGCTGCTGTAAATTATTCTTGTTTCTCATGGAGATTTTTTTTTTTTAAGTGATACCCAGGTGGTTCTGTCATTTTTGTTCATAAGCCTAAAGCAAATCAGCACAAAATGCTTCCCCATGCCCAGAGGAATAAACAATCTTCTTCCATGGACTTCAGCTCAGTGGAATGAGTCAAGCCATTTCTGTTTTCACTTTCTGTTTTGAAAAATCCAGTATTTGTTGATGTATAGTGCATACAGGGTTCCAAAATATGAAATATCTTTTATTGTTGAACAGAGGAGATTCTGACAGACAGACTCCTGTGTTGCACTTCCAGGTCTTCGCTGAAATCTGGCACTGAACACAGTTACCCCAACCAGGGGAATATTTATCACAGGTGGGCAACAGGGGAAGAAACTTCTAAAACAGCAAGGGGAGCCTGAAGATTCTGAGTCCAATGAAAGAACCAAATTTTGAAAACTTGCAAGCTGGTGCTGCCCAGGCACCCTGTGCATCTCACTGCTCGGGTTTGCCTGGAAAGTGCCAGACCCCTTGTGCTGTGGGTCCTGAGCTGTTCCCTGCACTTTACTCACACATTCTCACCCACAATTAAATTTTACCATTCTCCCTCTTCCAATATTAATTGCACCACTCCTCTGCACCTATTTCGTTACAAAATAAGCATTACACTGCAGAAAAAGGGAGACTCCCTTTGTTTTCCTTTCAGATGCCATGCATCCTCTTGTAGTACATCAGGGAACTACAGCTGGGATGGGGTCCTGTGCCACAACAGGCTGCATTTTCCTGATAAAGAAGTCAGTAACACATTTGAGAAGGTCTGTTGTAGGATCTTTTCCTAGAGAAAAATGAATTTAGCGTCTCTGAAAAGCAGAATCAAAGTCTTTCTCTGCATCTGAGGCACAACACATTCCTAGGAATGCCCTCCAAAGTAGGTGTGACTAAAAAAGGATGACTATTCTTCCCCCCCTAAATGTGATAAACATACTATGTTGATCCTCAGCATCAATTAAAATATCCAGTATATTTCAGGGCTTTAAGTCTGGAGCTAATAGTACATTCATATAGGAGTTTTACGCACCTCAATAATCTCCATTTTCAATTTTCTTTTCTAGGCCGTGTCTATATTTGGTTAAAATATAAGCTGAGAAGGAAAGAAAACTATGAGATGGAATCAACTGGGAAAAATTCGTTATTGCAGAATTTTCAAGGCTTTTTTTTTTTTTTGCTAAGAACTCATTCTAATGAAGAATTGAGAACACTAAATTTAAAATGCCAAAACGTGCTGTTTCAAGCAGCAGCGATTCGTTTTGACTTGCTTTCTATATTCCATAGAAATCAAAACAACATGTTTTGACAGCATTCTGTCAAGATTATCAGCAGTAATTAATCAATTCCCACAAAACATTTCAATTTCAGCAGGAAACTAGAACTGCCAAGATTGTTGATGGCTCCGGTAGAAGCACAGCAACAAAAGCTATTCAGTCTCAGAGGGCTCAGGTAACAATTTCCATGTGTTTATATGGAATGTACTTCATCTGTCTGCCTCGGAACATGTAATTTGTTGCTGGGGTTAGTTGTGGTTATATTTCATGTGCCACATCCCTGGAAGCATTCAAAGCCAGGTTGGACAGGTCTCTGAGCAACCTGATCTAGCTAAAGATGTCCCTGCTCATTGCAGGAGGCTTGAACTAGATGAACTAGACTTTAAAAGTCCCTTCCAACCCAAACTGTTCTATGATTTTATGATTCTGTTCCCAAAAACTATCTTTTACTACATTTTTATGACTCTCTTTTCAGGCTCATATTACAGTGTCTGTCTGGCCACATAGATTTTCAACACAAAAGCAGAAGACAGAGATTTGGCATAAATTGGGAGAGATTAATTCATACTTACTGGGACAAAGCATCATTGAAGCTCAGAAGTTCTACTCAGTAGGTAGTACAGGTTCTTTAAAAAAAGGTATTTTCTTAATTCCCAATGGTGCTTACAAGTGGCAGAAGTAAAGAGCTGAGGCCCTGGAGACGGAGTAGCCCCAGGGAGGAAGCTGTGTTTAAACCTCTACAAGAGGATGCTGGAAGTGATTTTTTGGCTCTTGCTTACCCATCGTCCTGTATTTCACTCCTTACCCTGCTGGCTAACCTGTGTTCTCTGCCCCAGCACCTCTGTTTTACAACATCATCCCATGAATTCCCTCATACAGAACACCAGCAGTTCCCACAGCTGCACCCTCACAGATAAAGCACATGCCTAGAAACAGGCACCCTCAGCACAACCACAGGCTCAGGAGAGGGAAGTCGTATTTTTTATCACTTACACAAATTCCTGAAATGATTACTTCATCAGTTCAGCACATTGGTACACAGTGTAAAACCAGAATTGCCAAAGATTAGTATAAACACACACACATTCCCAGTGAATTTTCCAGGTTCACTATTCCTGGTTCATGCTATTTTGCAGCTGCCCAGAGGTTCACCCAAAAGCACCTGTGACGAAACTCTCATGTCAGAGCTAATTTCATGGGATTCTGAATGAGCAACTTAGCCACCACTGCGTTCGAAGCCACTAGGCTATTTGTAACATTTTTCGGAGATGTGTGCATCAAAGAACAAGGAAATCTCTTTGTGTCCTTTGTCATCTTCCCTTACACCAGGGTGGCCCCAAGACTGGGGCTGGAACGTGCCATCAAGCACTGTACAGAGGTAGGGTGCTGCCTGCACCTATACTGAAAATCCAGAGACAGCATTTTCTTTGTCTTCTTTTTGAGAACTCTGCTGGCAATCCTAGAAAAGCTTGGGCTTAAAGATCATCTAGTTCCAAGCCCCTGGCATGGGCAGAAATGGCATCCACTACATAAGTTTACTCAAAACCCTATCCAACCTGTCCTTGAAGACTTCCATGGATGGGGCAGCCAAAACTTCTCTGAGCAACCTGTGCCAGCGCTTCATCACCCCCACAGCAAAGGATTTCTCCCTGATATCTAATCTAAGCCTCTCTTCTTTTAGTTTAAAACCATTCCCCCTTGTCCTATCACTATCAGCCCATGTAAAAAGTCTCTCTCCCTCTTTTTTACAATCCTCAAGAATAGGACAGCACAGTCATGAGGCAGACCCAGCTGTTGGCAAACATTCTCCCTTGCCTGTGCTGGACCTCATAAAAGGCTGCTCTGCCCAGCACAGAAATTTTAACAGATGGGAAAGAGTTTGACATTTCATATCATTTAGTGAAATGCCAGACATCTGCAGGGCACAAGAGGGCACCCGATGCTCTCACTCCACCCTCTGCATCCTCCGGAGGGGATCTGGAGTCCTTGCCCAGGAGTCAGATCCGCCCCCTCCTCCCTGCGCTGTGGAGGAGGCAGCAGCTCTCCACTGCAGTAAATCATCTGTCAGTCCTTGTTGATGCCATATTCCCCTTCATGCCCTCGGACTGCATCTTTACAGAACACGCCTGTAAAGATTAAGGTTTAGAAGAGCCCTAAGTGTTGATGAGGCCACCCTTGGAGAGCTCACACTGCTGAGATTCCGGTCTTTAACTCATGGTTTTCCAGCTGAAGCTGAAGGCAGTTGCCTAGACAACAAGTCTGATTCAGCAGCACTGAATTGTCAGGGCAACAATCTCTGGCCATACCTGGGACGTGCTAAACAGCAAAACCAGCCAGCAGACATGGAAGGCCACACCCAAAAATTGCAATTTAAAAGGGTAAAATCTTCCACTAGGGTTATGTGGAAAGCTGAAGCAACTTCGCACTTGCCCACCTCAAAAAGCTGAGTGCAGTTACTCCACATAAAGAAAGAAAACTATTTTTACTATTTTGGCAAAAGAAATAATCCTGTCTCAGCATAATAGAAATCCATATGACATGAATATGCACAGCCTTTTCATGGTTTGTAGACAGCATCCTCTGTTTACACTGTCACCATCTTTTGGGGGATATCACTGATGGAACGTGGGAGGAAGTTCACTCTGTTGCTCATGTAGAATTTGCTCTCCGTTTCTTGATGGAGCAAGGCACTTGTATTTATTTCCAGTTTTAAACATTTCTTCCACTGTGTTTTCTTTTAGAATATTTGCACTTTAAGGAAATGCATGCCCAAAACATACTGAAGGATGAGTGGGGACAGGGAAGGAAAATCACAGTAGTATGCAGTTATCTTTTATTTAAAATAATTTATAGGCCCTTGAAAATACTTGAACTTTTTTTCCCTCCAAATTTAGCCAGTCTTATGAGATATTAATTATTCATTTCCCCAATGTATTTCAAGCAGTGCAATCATAATTAAATAAAATACCCATTTATTCTGCTTGACCATCTCTCCCCATTTTAAAGTGTATTTTAACAGTTTTAAGGATGTGGATGATTTGGGTTGGAGCTGGGGCTAAGGCTTTTGGTTTATTCTGCTCTCTCACAAACTCTGACAAATTTTACTAAATTCCAGCATGACCCTGCTTAAAAGTGCCCTAAAGAAAAGTTACTTTGCTTTGTCATATAGAACTATCTTGCTATAATGGAGATTTTGGGTTGAAATTTTCTCATTTGTTGAGGGACTGCACAAACTCACTGAAGCTCCTGGTGTTAAAGCCTCTGTGTTCTAATGTGAGCAAGAGGCTGCTTTGAGAAACATTTTCCCACGGAATTAGGGAATGCTGTCACGTTCTAGTTTAGCTTCACTTGCCACAATTTTTCTTATCTCTTATCATTATTTGGGTGTAAGGGTCCAGTGTAAGTCACTTTTAACTGCCCCAAAATCCATTGCAGGTTGACCAGCAGGGCTGTCAGGGCTCAGCCTTTCCTTTACAAGGAGTTGGGGGGCTCTTATACAATAATTTTCCTGTCTATTTTGCTGTCCAGCAGGGTACAAGAGCCAGCTAAAACACAGCTACCATATCTCACCAACCAACCAACCTCAGGCTCCACAGGCCACCAACTACAGCATCAGCCAGGTCACTTGTCCTGCATGTCACAGGTCAGAGGAACAGTTATGTTTTCAATTCTCCATGAGGACCTGTGCCTATTTTCATATTTCTCCTTCCCAACCTGTGTGTGCAAGTGTCAGGCATGTATTTTCTTTATCAGAGGCTCAGGAATGACACAGGGATGAAGAGCTGCATGCAATATTTTCAGGAGACAAGGGATTTCAGTGCTTCTCTAAACAGATTGGGACTGTTTCAGCCTTCAGCCAAAATGTTACCAATTTCCTACACCTTTAAAATGCTATGTCTCTTGTTTACCTATGTTTTGGATCTTTTTTAAAATCCTAAATGTGCTTTTTATATCAAGAATCATGAAGATTGATCAACTAAGCTCACTCACAATATGCCACGGTTACAATTTGAAAAACATACCTGGGTTTGTTTAGCAGACTGATGCTTTGCCTAAACCACAGCTCAGTCAGAACAGGACTGGAAATTTGTTATATAAAAAAGGACCAATACTTACAAACTTGTTAACTCAACCACAGTTAAAAAAAGTAAACTCAAGTGACTTGGCTTTCAAGTCAACTCACCTGAAAAATCAAGCATCTGAAAAATAAGCAACACATCTCTCAGATGAAGTAATTGCTTAATTAGTGAGAGAAAGGCAATGAGAATCTTATCAGTTTGCTGTTAAACACCAAAGAAGGCATTATCATGTATATCTGGTTCTAGGTGACTTGAGAGATATATTTATGACAAAAGATAACTGCTAATAACAGGAGCCATTTCGCATTCAACACAGGAGAGACTAAGAGCTGAAAAAATATTTCAGAAGCATCTCAATGATTTTGTGATAATAAAAATAACATTTTTTTAATGCCACCAAGCATTGAATACAAAGCCAAGCTCCTTCTGTCTGCTTCAAGTTTTCTGCCTTTTGCATTTATAAAATCAGAAGGTATTACAAGATGTATGTGAGTTATCTTCCCCCACTTCACAATGACTTAGTAACGAAAAACTTTAATGCAGCCAGTGCTGAACTGGAGTTCAAGGACCATTTCTTGGAAATCTGAAATACACTGAAACCTCAAAAAAGAAAATGGTACTCTATTAAATCTGCACCCTGTGGAGGGCTAATAAAAAACCTCTACTGGGTCATAGATACCAAAGTGGTAATAAACCCATGAAAAATTGTTGGTTTAGCTATTTTATATGTCCAGTTCTTTAGTACATGGTGTAGGAAAGGTGTGGCATTTTACCAACATTAGTCAGCCAAACCTGATGCAGCCACACACAGCAAAAGGTGTACTAAACTGCTTACCCAAATAGCACCTGCAGTTCACTGGACACAAACCCCAAGTTATGTAACTACATTTTTAAAAACATGTTAAAAAAATTGAAGTTTGTGCTGGGGCCAGTATGCCACATTAAGATGGAGCATCATCCACCTGCACTGTTGTTGGCCTGGCGTGCTTAAAAACAGAAAAGGCAAATCTCCATGACCACTAAGGATAACAGGCATAGCCCAAACTGAAAGAGGCAACCCAGTCTCCACCATTCCTCCCTCTGCCTTGCAGTTTAAGTGGTGGAGATTTGCCTTGTTTTTGTAGGAAAACCTACAGATGGCTGGAAAGGACTGGATAGGGTTACTAAAAATGTTGTCTGTTTTAGCAAGGGGGATGAGCAGGCTCAGAATAAGTTAAATTACGTACACTTCTGCACCATTCTCACTTTTCAATGTGATAGTCTCAATTACAGATGACAGTTTCTATTATTGGAAAAAATGCACTGAGTGAGGAAAAAAAAAAAAAAAGTCTCTGGATCTGGCAGGTCTCAGGAAGACATCCCAGCCCCATGTTAGCAGCCTCCTTATTCTTTGGGAAGGCTTGACCTGCAGGGAGGGAGGAAAGCCTGCTCTGTCATTTATCACCGTGACTTGCAGCTATCTTGTTTTTGGAGACAAACAATGCATCTGGAGGCCTCTGAAAAGCAGGAGCAGTGCACCACTGCGCCTTGGCATGACTGAGTGAGTATGACATAGTTGGACAAAAAAGCCTTTTCATTCCCCCTCCTACAAAGAGCCTCAGGGGATTCAGCTTCCTCTCAGTACCTCCTGCAATCTACATAAAGCTATTTTTTGCCACAGGGGCTCAGTGCTGAGTGACTGAGCACTCTGGAGTAACACTTCTTGGTAACACTTATTCTTGGTAACCAAACAGCCACTCGGGGGCTTGCTCATGAAACAAGCCTCAAATGGGGGGAATCGTGCAGGAAAACTGCCCAAGACTGGCTTCCTCAAAGCTTCACAACAGCTGGAGGGTGAAGGATAGTTTATTTTCTATAGACATGTTTCCTAACTTTCCAGGCAGCTCTGCAGCTTTAGGGATGGCTGTGACATGTCCCAGGAGCTGCCTGCCTTCTAATCCATGAGGCCACTGACACTATTGTCAGGACCCCAAAATTTGGGGGGTCAGGATCCAAAATTCAGGGTTCAAGGGCCCAAATTTAGGATTTGAGGGGGTTTGGACCCCAAAATTGAGGGTTGGAGGGGGCTGGGATCCCAAATTGGGGGGCTCTGGGGGTGGCAGAAAAGTGGGGAGGTCAGAACCCCACAATTTGGGGTCAGGACCCCAAAATTTAGGGGGTTTGGGAGGTCCAGAACCCTCCAAAACCACCTAATTTGGGGGTCCTGGACCCTAAATTGGGCATTCAAGACACTAAATTTGAGGATATGGCGGGGTCTGGACACCAAATTAGGGGGGCAGAAATCTGGAGGGTGAGGGGGTCAGCATCCCAAAATTTGGGGTCAGGAGCCCAGAATTTGGGGTTAGAACCCAAAATTAAGCATTCAACAGCCCAATTTGGGGTTTTTGGGAAGACCTGGGCCCGAAATTTGGGGATTTCAGGATGCAAACTTCAGGGAAGAGACCTCACTTCCAGATGAAAATATTGTTTCTGATGAGTGTCTTAAGCCAGCAAGCAGGAATAAAGTGTGTTTATTCAATTAATTAGTGTTTTGGAATGAATTTAATTAAAAAATGGGAGGGAATTATCTCTTGCAACACTGAGCAAGGCATGTGACTATGATATCTTTAGGCAGGTGGGAAAAAGAATGCACATGCAGGATTTGAGGCAGGGGAGCCACGCGAGTTTAGCACAGCTGAACTCACAAGTAGGAACTGGACTCATGTTTGGGAGGCAGATTCCCTGTTCCTTCTCCCCTTTGGTAACAGGTATATTGAGAGTAGGGGAGAGGAAAGGCAGGACATCAGCACCTCTGCCCATGTCATTTCCTGTACAGGGAATCACAGAAGCAATAGAATGGGTTGAGTTGGAAGGGACCTTAAAGATCTTCTTGTTCCAGCTCCCCTGACAGGGGCAGGAACACCTTCCACTAGACCAGGTTGCTCAGTTCCCCATCCAGCCTGGCTTTGAACACTTCCAGGGATGGGGTTATCCACAACTTCTTTGGGCAACCTGTTCCAGTGCCTCACCACCCCCACAGTAAAAATATTTTCTCAAATATGCAGTCTAAACCACCTCTCCTTCAGTTTGAAGCCATTTCCCCTTGTTCTGTCACTACGTGGCCTTGTAAAACGTCCTTCTCCATCTTTCTTAGCCTTCTCTTTTCCAGGCTGGACAATCCCCGCTCTCTCAGCCTTTCCTCATAGAAGAGGTGCTCCAGCCCTCTGATCATCTTGGTGGCCTCCTCTGGACTCACTCCAACAGCTCCATGTCCTTCCTGTGCAGGGGAACCAGAGCTGGATGTGGTGCTCCAGGTGGGGTCTCAGCAGAGCAGAGGGGCAGAATCCCCTCCCTCATGTGCTGCTCACAGTGTTTTGGATGCAGCCCAGGATGTGGGTAATTTCTGGGATGCAAGTGCACCTTGCTGGGTCATGTCCAGCCTCTCACCCATCGTTATCCCCAAGTCCTTCTCGGCAAGGCTCCTCTCCATCTGCCCATCTGGGCTTTCCTGCACTGCAGAGGTGCCTGGCTGCACACCTACCACTGCACACACAAGGCTTCCAGCTCTGCAAAGCCGTGCTCTCACTGCACAGCCACCGCACTGTAACACCGTTTCAGAATGTGATTAAACACCTCAAAATAACTGCTTGAATTTCTCTGGCCAACTGGCAGATAATGCACTATCAAGACAGCACAATTTAATACAGGAGGCAATTGAATTCTTCATGCAACAGCTCGGGGAAGTGAACACCTGTGAAGATCCTCCCTTGTTTTCTCTAGCCTTGTCCACTGCTAATGTGCATCAAAAATAATACCTATTTGGGGTTTTTTTTTATTATGGTTCATCATCAGGGATTTAACTTCCTTAAAACTGGAAAGAAAAGACAAGATAGTAAAGTAGCAGAAAAAAAGAGCACAAAGGAGAGGACTTGAAAGAGATGGAAGTATACAAACTGTCTTTCTAAACTTCCTGAAGTGTTAATGGAGTGTTTCCTGCACCAACACCTTTCCAGACTGAGGGAAGAAATATGGACTTGGTTAAAAAAAAAAAAGCTCATCTACTGGCCTTAGAAGTCTCCTAGAATACCCAGAGAGTATCTGAAAAGCATCACAAAAAAGGTGAAGTTCCCAGTCACAGGACAAACAAGATGGCAGCGCAAGGAGCACGCTGGCCGCTCTCAGGGAGCGTCATGGAGTGAACTTCACTGTGAACATCTAATTCTAGAGACTTTACCTCTTCCAACAACCAACAAGGAACATCCCTCCTACACATGGGTGAGCAAAAGATGGAGAGTGGCTGGTTGATGTCAGCAATCCAATTCCCTGAGACATGCTGGATAACACTTGTTTCCTCAGCCATGTTCTGTGTCTTCTATTATAGATTATTTTTCATTTTACATCCATAAACCACAGTATTCATGAGTCCATCTGGGGCCAGGGCAGAGAGCACGAGGCTGTAGTTAAATGTCAGCCCACAAGTCTGTAACCAAAACAAAGCTGAACTCAAATTTAAACAATCAGTATCTCTACAGTGAGACCTTCCCCTGGTACCTGTGCTCTTTTTCTTTTATTTAGCAAAGCCTCGTGCACAGCATCCAAGAAAAGGTGAACTTTAAGTCAGACTAACAAGCATTTAAGAACAGTGTCCCCATATCACAGACAGTGGGATCTGAGCATATATTTGAATAGTTCGCTGCACAGGGATGGGGTTTTCAGTTGTCCCCCCCTCAAAAAAAAAAAGTTATTACTTATAAACCTGCTGTAATTTATGCACAGAAAAACTTGACAGTGCCTAAGTTATAGTGGTGCATAAGTTATAACTTACAGACCTCCAGTGACTTATGCATGGAAGAAGGTGACAGTACTTGTGGACAGAATCCAAGTAACATTAGAAAACCTTCTTGCATAATTTCTGCACCTTATTAGACAACTCAATCTGAGATATTTCAGAAGAGGTTCGTTAAGGGGCTCTAGTATTGTTCTCTGCTAAATAATCTGTTTTATTACTCCCTCTCTCCGTACCTATTCTTATCCAAGTCATCTACCCTGACTTGCCAACTACCTACACAAGAGTGGTGAAGAGAAACTTAATTAAAAAAAAAAAAAGGATTCTCTACATTTCCAGCACTGACGTTGAAACGTTCATATTTCATTTACTGTACACAGAATTCAGAATTTTTGTACAGCTGCACTGAGACTGAGACAACATCAAAAAGGTAAACTTGGACATTACAACTGTAGAAAAAAAGCAGTTGTTGGTAGAGAAGCCAGGCTTTCAAATACACTCAGAGCCTCACACCACTGCTGGAACACCACATTGCTGCTGGAGGCACAAGCACTTTCATGCTGCTCAGTACCTTGGAAGAATAAATCCATAAAAATACCAGCAGCTTCTCTTTGTGACCAAGTCTGGACCAAACAACCAGCCAGGAAGGTAAATTATAAGATGCAAATCAATATTCTTTGCAATGTTGTTCTTGGCACGATTCATAGGAACCACAGGAAAGGGATTTAGGCACATATTCCATAGCATGGAGATGATCCCACAGTTCAATAGGGGCAAGGTGAAAGCAAAGAGAGATTTTTAGCAGAAAGATAATAGTCAATGCCAAAAAAAAAAAATCAAGCTGAGTCAAAGATAAACGCATAGCTTCCTCTATCAAGAGAGTTTAGCATAGCAGGAACTGCACTCAGCCTCACCCTGCACCCATGATCCAGGGCTGTTCCACAGCACAGCTTCCCCAGGCTGGGTGGGAATGCTCCACATGGGATGGCCAGAGAAACACTGCAGAACACTCATAGTTGTTAATTAATGATGAAAGCTTGCACATAAACAAGTGCATTTTTGTGTACCAAGATGGGAACAGATCCTTGTCTCCCACCCTCAGAGTAAGGTTTCTTTCAACTCTTAGCTCAGCATCTCATTGGTTTACGTTAACAAATCTACAGCACAGCCAAGACAACAGGAAAACCTCACTGCCACAGATAAGTAAAATAAATGCTTCTGCTTTTGCAGATATTTTAGTTGAATTACATTTTAAAAAAACTATTAGTCTATGCAGATTTCCCAGTGAATCAATCAAATGTATACAACTTATCATAAAGATATTACAGTGAACAAAGCAGAGTTTGGTCACCACATTTGAGCTTCAACTGCTCTCCCAGGCACACTTGAGATGCCTGCAGTCCCAGCCTGTCTGGGAGGATGCCTGGTGGACAAATCCTGGCTTCGCTTCCCCAGGAGCACAAGAGTGGGGCTGCAGGCAGCAAGGCCTTTTGCCTTATTGGCAGCCAAGACCTGATGCCCAGGGGAGACAGTAAATATCAGGAAAATATCACCACCTTCCTTCTCAGCCTCAGAGGCAAAAAGCAGTGTATTTGCACTTAATGGTACCATATTTGAGATGATATATATTTAATAATCCCTGCAGGCAGACTGAAGATCAACTCTAGGAGCTCCAAAAATTATGAACATAAGTAGCTGTGGCTTAGCCTCACCCCTCTTGCAAAGAGCAGCCCACCTGCATCCGGAGCTGATGGGAGAAGTGCAGCTTCACCTAAGGTATAATTCCAGCATCAACAAAGGCAGTATAATATTGTGTGGTTGCTCATTATTTTTCATAAGAGAGAGCAAACAACATCTGTGTATACAACTACCAAATACAAGTGGACAGTGGGAACAAAATATCTGATTTTCAACAAGTCTGGAACATTAATTCTCAGCTCTGATTTAAGGCTAGTTCTTATTTTTTATTTCAAAGCTCCTTTCCTTGCTATCCATAGACCTGCATTCCAAGCAATTCCAATTAAATTGCCTTGGATCTCAGTACACCCATTGCTTCAGGAATCCTTTTACATTTGCAAAAGGATGAATGAAAATAGCCCAGAGTCTGATATGAACATCTTTGGCTGTAGTATCCAACATCCCATACTCCTGGAGTTAATCCTCTTACTGTGATTAGCAGAAGAACAGAAGGGTTGTAAGGAGGGACTTAAGTGGGCTTTGGCCTCAGCTGGGGTTCACAGCCCAGGCTGGCTCCTCTGCTTCTTGCGTGAGTGGCCCACACTGAATTTCAAAATCCTCACTAATTAAATACATTCAAGGGATTTCTAGGAAGGTGAGGAGAAAAATGAAGCGTGCCAGAGAGAAAAAGAAGTGTATATGGTGCATGCTGAAGGCAGAAGGAGGAGGGAAATTTGAGGTGGTGGTGATGTGGGTGACACAGTAACTGGGAAAATGTGGCAGGGTATCTGTGCACACCGAAGAACACAGGTGGGGAGAAAACCACAGCAGGCAAAATCACAGCTTCCAAGAAAAGGAGAAACTTATCTATCAGTGTCTGGGTTTTAGGCCTGCTGAAGCACAGAATGCCATGGAAGGAAAGCTACTGCCAAGAACTTCAAGTCTTCTGTTCACACAGTATGCTGGAGTCCCGCTCCAACCCCACTGATTCTGAGCAGCTCCCTCTCAGCATTTACCTATTACTGCCTTGTTGCTAGTAAGACAAGGCTATAAACTCTTAATTATTTAGAAGGCTGCTTGTTGCTAGTAAGACAAGGCTATAAACTCTTCATTATTTAGCAGGCTGCTTTTTTTCCCCTCCAGAAATCTGCACTGTGCAAGTTAGCTCCTGTGAGATTTACTTAGACCCTCCTAACTAAACCCAACTAAATCCACTGACCACATATGTCATTCTTGCTCACAACACTGCCTCACACGTACATAAAAATCAGCTCACCTGCTCTACAGTATTTAATAATGAACAGCTCCCAGTTTGCCTACTGGCCTCTCCATTTCCTCCTGATTCATCTGCACCTTCCTACAAAAAAGTATTTTCTAGTCAAGTGCACTGTTTCACAATCCAGATGATAACCCCATTCGGAAAACTGATTCAAATCTACTAGACCCTCTTACGAAGCCCAAGTTTCATTATTCTTCCTAAAACTAGACAAATTGTGCTAAAAAGCAGAGCACTTTATTTGTTCTATTTAAGATGTAAAGAAACATGCTGGAGGGATAAACTAACTTTAAGGAGAAACTTCAGTTTGGAAAAGCCCATGCAGCTGTTCTTCAATAGTACTGCATTAAAAAGGAACAAAATTCAAGTGAGGAATGAAGCAAAAATGTAGTTATGTTATTAGAAACCAGAGCATCCTGCAGACAGGCAGAACAATCTGTGTGGAGCCAGCCTCTCCTGGACTGACTCTCTGATTGACAGCCCCTGCCAAGTCCCTCCAGACCTCTGCCTTACACAGCCTTCCTCAGAAAGCTCTCTGGGAGCATCTTTAGCAACCAGGCAAATTCCCTGGCTTTTGGTAGGATTTTAGGTTACAGCTCTGCAAAACAACCTGTGGGAGCATACATAGAAAAGCCACATTAAAGAACTGGCTTTGATACTCCAGGAGTCCCAGCAGAAAATGTTTGAGCAGGATTTTCAGGTTGGAAAGGTTTCATTTCAAGAAGTACGTTTTAAAGGATTGCCAGCAAACTCTGCGAAGACAAGAGTGAATCTAGGTGAGCTTGCCCACAGTTCCTCAAGAACAGATCAATAGTTTAACATTAATATCAATGACATCAGTGCCTGGAGGGGCTGTGAGGAACTGTTCCACCCTCCAAACAGCCCTTCGTGTTCACAGGCAGCAGAAACGCACGGCATGGAGGAGGAGGGTGCTGGGGGTGAGTGAAACAGCGAAACTTCAAAACAAACTGGACTGTTTCCGAAACAGAAAAGTAGTGCCTCTGGAATCACAGCATCTAGGCATGATCTTGTCTTCCTAAGGACCCACAAATTGGTGGAGGAATCTGAACTGGCACATTTACCTGACAGGTAAGTAAGTAATTGGATGATTGACAGCATGGCAGTTTGTCACAGTAACACGACCATAGCACACCACGCCACCAGTAGGATGAAAGGAATCGAACACACAACATAGCAAGCTCAAAAAATAATGAAATAATAGCATTTTTTTCAAGCCAGGTGACTTAGCTGTCTGATCATCTATGTAGTAGACTTCTAGAGACAAATTACAACCTAAGAAATACTTTTGAAATTGATTTTGAGCTGATTTGTTGACAGTTTGCACTGCAAAGACCTGTACTCCTCTGGAAGCGTATTTATTTTCATACAAGCTCTTGGAATCTTCCCCTGTTCTTGACCTCAGCATTCAAGCATTTCAGATATATCCAAGCACTGGTTAACATCCCTCTCTTCTACAAGTACAGGTGGCTGCTGGCTGAACTCAGCCTGGTCATCTCAACTGGACATCCCACTGTGTCAACAGCTGGGATGGCTCTGCTGTCCTGATTCATTTCTGAAGGGGAAAACCATCTCTGTTGGCATTCAGCCATGAAAGTTATTTCTCAGACTTCCATTAGTAGTGACATTTACACAAATCATGTACTGGAGAGAGAAAAGGTTTTCTTTTTATGATAATGCAGGTCATGAGTGACGTGGTTGATTTTTCTTCAAGATATAATCTAATGCTGAGAGCTGCAGTGAGAACACAGAGTATCTGATAGTTCAGAGCTGCAGCATGCAATCTTCCCTGCATTGTACATGGATTCAGGCACAGCAGAGAATGACAATTCTGTGCTCCAGCACCAGAGATGAGGCACTTAATGTGTCTTTTAGACATGGTGACAAAAGGCATTCACATGGAACATGCGATAAGACCACAGAGCAAGGAAAGAGAAAAGTGCTAATAAGAGACCCAGAGCAGCATTTCTTGTGGTGCATCACTCTTCATGGCCAGTTTCATTGGTTTCCTATTCCTCCTTCCACACTGAAGTATGTTTGAGTTGTCTTTATGGTTCAAGAGAAAACCTGAAGGCAGGATTTAAGCACAAAGCTTTCCAGAGACCTTGGAACTTTTACAGAGGTCTATAATCATACTGATAAAAGATGTGGGTATTTTGTGTTGATTTTTATTGCAAGCTAAGACTCAAGTGAGTCTCTCCTCCTTGCTGAAAATTCCTAACTAATGTTACCTGCATATATAATGTTACTAGGGATAAACCAAAGACAAACTGTAATACTGACTTTCCTTTAAAAACTTATCCTTCACTCTCACTACTGAGCTTCTGGCTGTGATTTTTACTGCTCTAAACACCAACCACAGAATCATTTATGTTGGAAATTACCTTGAAGATCAAATCCAACTATTAAACCCAGCACTGGAAGTCCACCACTAAACCATGTCCCCAAGTGTCACATCAACATGGCTTTTAAATATCTCCAGGGATGGAGACTCAGCCAGTTCCCTGGGCAGCCTGTTCCAGTGCTTGCAACTATTTCAGTGAAGAAATTCTTACATTTGTTAGGATTGTCATGCTGTACACAAGCCAAGTAGGTTTAAATTATATTCTCAGGCTACTTTTGTTTAAGAAGCTTTAAAATTTCTTCTTCAGGGAAGCGGGAGCTGAAGTTTCCTCTCCCACACCTCTCTGCAAGGCTGTCACAAGTCTCTGGAGAATTCACACACTCCAAGGATGTGCTGCCAACCAACGCAAAACATTCATCCTGAGCATGGGAGGATGCACATGAACACACCTCAGGTCATTCCTAGTGCCTTGACTCAAGGAAAGAAACATCACTCCCAAACTCTAGGTTCTCCTATGTCATTGAAATTAAGATGCTTTACTATGAAAGTAAAACAAAGAACCTAATTCCAGCAAACTAAATGCACAACACTGATAAACTTATAAGGATTTCTGTATCTGTTACATGAATGTTTTATTCTGGCTTCACTTGAGGGTTGGCTGAGTCTCCCTCTCCTTTTGTCCCATAGAACATCTTTCACTTCTTGTCCCCCTCAGATGCTTTGTCCGATGACTACAGCTTTAAAGGTACCTCATCCAGGAGGAAACACCTGAAGACACAAGACGGCAGAGGAGAGAAGGCTGGCTTGGCTGCAATTAGAGAGGAGCTGCTCTTTGGTGTAGTCAAAGAGCACTCGCTGCAGCAAACCTGTACATGCTTCAGGATTTCACAGATGCTGCTTCGAAGAAGAGAAGGAAAAAGAAAGTTAAGTTTCCCTAAGACAACATTTTTGGATGAAGTTTGGAGGACAGCCCCTATTTACTCATTGATGAAAGCACGTCCCAGAAAAATCAAGGTAGAGAAGTCTAAAAACCTTCAAAAACAAAGATCTGAGATCGAAACCTTCCAACACCATGACCCAAATACACTGTCACAGCTTTTCAACACAGGCTAAAAAAAGACAAAACCAGAAAAAGCAGCTTCAAAAGGAAATAAAAAACAACACTGATATCCAGAATAGACCAAAGATAACAGATCAATAGAAAAAAGTTTCAAGCTGTCTCCAACAGTTGAAACATCCTGAAAGTAGTTTTCCCAAAATATATGTCCAAATGCTGGTGGATAAAACCTCTATCAGTTATAGTGTGGTAATTAGTGAGGCCAGGATGGCTGCACTGAAGCCCTCCAGGAAAGAAAGTCTAGAGACAAAGTGAAGAGAGAAAAGGGAAGAAGAACAATGGATGTATTGGTCTCAGGAAGAAATGTGAGAAAGGAGGGATGACTTCGCATCTGGTATTTTGTTGTGGCTTGTTGGTTTGCTGGTTTTTTTGTAAAAAATTATCTTTGTTCATGCATAGCTATAAGGCAAATGTTACCTGTTCCTTCTGCAAAGCTTCCTGCTGCTCCTGAAGAAATCCTTCTGGACTAGCCATAAGAGCTAAGCGCAGTCCACTGATTCATGAAAAAAACTTGCAAAATCATGGAGAATCACTGCTTCCTTGCACAGTTTTTCCAAATGTGGACTGCAGATTCCCATTCTGCAGTACTTGCCCATATATTTGATTTCAAACTGGTCTTCTGTGCCCATGGATTGACTGAATTCTGCACACTTTCCTAAATTGTGCCTTCAATTGAATTCAACTACATCCATGGCATCAGAACTCCCTCAAGCCTTCACGAGCACCATTTTGACCTTCAGTGGTCAAATTTGGGTGGTGGTGTTGAGGTTTAAGCATTTGACGATCTAGTCACCAGCTGCTATGAGTGCTAGAAAGGACTCAGGTGCTCCAGCTCATGAGAATGGCTCTCCAGTCTTGTAGCAGCCAAAAACTATTCCCCATTTTCACCTTCCTATCATATTAATGACTCTGACCTTTCATTTCCAGCTGGGAATGATGGGAAATGCAGGGTAAAACTTCCACTTGCCACCTCTATTTGCAGACAGCACCAGCATGAGGAGCTGTCAAGCATCACCAAGGGCAAGGCCTGCATGGTTCCCAAAGAAACCTGGGAGGAGGCAGCAAGAGTGCTGATGGGCACCAGCCCAGCTGCCAAAACCTGCCCCAGTACTGAACGCAGAAAGCTTGGAAGAGAACAAGTTTTGACTCTGCCCTGGAAGATGAGCACTTCTGTACACCCAGGCATGGTGAGCAGGTAGCGTGATGCTCAAGAGGAGAAGAGAAACAGAATATAAATTGTCCAGAAAACAGCTTATCACCAAGGGCGGAAGGTGAAGGAGAAGCATTATTTTACTCTAGAAGTTAGCTATCTGAACCCAGAGCTCTGAGTGTTTCTAGGATCATCAAAATATCCCCAGTTTTTGTTGAAATTGCTGCCTGTTCTCTGCTTTCAGCTGGCAGTGTTCAGAGTGACCAGGAAATTACACAGCACTGAAACGGGAGGAAGGCAAAGATGTGCACGAGATAAGGCTGGCCTTTTAGGAAAGCCAACAAGCCACATGGGGAAATGCCACATGTGATCATTAAGAGCCTTTTCCAATTGTACCTGTTTCTTTTTCACACACGCACTGGTCTAGGCTGGGAGAGGGAGTGGGGAGAGGTTTCCCTTTGGTTGGGAGAGCAGCTGAGGGAACTGTGCTGAACGGGGCTCCCTCGCCTCGAGTTTCGCAGTCGAGTGATTGGACTCGCTCTTTGTTGCACAGATTATCTCCAGGAACAGCCTGTGCCTATCCTGGGCAGCAAGCCTAAGGGAAGGCCACAATCACAGGGCCAAATGCTGAGATACACAACAAATGTCAGATAAACCCCACCAGAAAAACGTCTGCATGCTGCACACAAATGCGTGGCCATTTAGAGGGGGCACAGCAACTCCCCTCATTTCCATGGGGAAAAATCCATGCACGCATCTTATGGAGCCCAAGGACCAAAACCTTCATTTAATCAGTTTAATTTCACAGATGATGTGCGGTTTCTTTTTTAATTATGGATGCAATTGTGTTTACGGGAGGCAGCACCTGCTCCATTGGCCCCCTCCCTCTATTCCTGCTGATTCATGGATGCCAGCACAAGAGGATTACCTGGGTGTGCATCCCAAGAAAAAGTTGGTGGCTTTCATGCAGTGCTTGGCTGTTCTCAGGGCTGTCCACATGTCTCTGCCTGAAACATTCTGCCACAGAGCTGCCACCCTGAGAGCAGCTGGCACTTCTGTGGCCACTGGTGAGAGAGACCAAAGCTGGGACATGCTCCAAATGTAAACATCAGCCACCAGGGCTTGAGATACAGGAGAGTTAGCTCCTTCTCCTGCCAGGTACCTGGGCACAAGAGGAGTGTGGAAGGGCCAGCTCGGCCTGAGAGAACAACTCCGCACTGGTTTTCAGAAGAAGACTGTGGGTAAAAGCTGTGATTCACTCCTCATCCTCATAGCACTGAAATATATATATGTAGTACACAGGCATCAGTTGGATTTATTAGGAAAAATCCCCAAATCTGGAAACTGGTCACCAAAAAACCAGCCTGGGCACTGAAATGTTGCATTTCTGCCCCAGATGAAGTAGGAGAGCCAAGCAGAGTGGGCACACAAGTGCATAATGTTCCCAGGTGAAGGCCGATGAACACTCATCAGTGACTTCTCTGTCAGGGTCAGGAAGACTGAGAACTGGAGAAATAGATTGCAAGCAATATATAAGGTTAGATCACAATGTGATAGCACTGGGAGAAAACCTCCAAGAGGAGTTTGTGTGAAGTGTTTGGATTGTTTTCTGCAGGGTTAGAATATTGAAACTGCTGTGAACTTGGGCTGCGTGGGATAGACTGACACTTCAGGGTCTCACTGCTGCTCTTTGAGGACATGGCATCAGATGAAAAGGATCCTCTGCATGGAATAATACATACATAAAATTGCAGCTGGTTGTATAACTCAGTTTTACATACACATAAACACACTTTTTTAAAAGAAGACATTGTTCCATTGGCACCACTGTATCTGTATTTTAACTGCTGAGGCAATGGGAATGCACCAAAAATGAGTGCAACTCTCTAGATGCACATATAAAACGTACGTACCCACGCAGCCAGGGAGCGTGGGCAACACTGAATACCTGGTTGAGCACTAAAAACCACTTCCAAGGGCTATTTCTTCAGAATATCATGGTGGCTCGTGGTAGAGGTTCAGTGAGATGCTTATGGTACTGTTTATGCTTAGCATTTCAGGTGTAACATATACACAGAAAATACAAAAAATGGGGGGAAAAAAAGAAAACGAAAAGAGTATGAGGCTGGTACCTTTTTTTTGATCCAGGCTTGAAGAATTGTCAGTCAGAGCCATGAATCACATTAAAACTGAACTAATGCTACAATAAATTTCTGTTTCCCCGAAGAGGAAAAGCAAACATGCTGGTATGAAACACAGTGGGAATATTTCAGCTGTCTTATTGAGACACCAGGTTCAGCCCTCTCAGCTCTGTGGTACCTGGGCTGCACATAGTGTTTACTTGAAAACATTGCTCTTTAGCCACATCCTGGCTCCCTGCCACCTTCATTTCCCAAGCTTTAGTTTAGATTTGTTGAAAGCCTCAAGCAACAGTTCCTACAGACCACCCTTCAGAAGTCTGGGTGACTGCTGAGGTGATCAGTGCATCTCAGAGCCCTGCTCAGAGGAGAGAGCCTGGGAAACATTTGCATTCAGGGCTGGGAGCACGCCCAGTCTGGCCACCCCCGGGTGAAACTCCCACCCTGGTTTCCAGACAAACACCTGCTAAACATCAGCAAAAGCCACTGCTGGAGTTACTGGGAACACAGGGTGTCCCACGACTGGAAAAGCAGCATCAGTAAAAGGGTTTTGCTTCCCTGAAGAGGGCTCCCCACCTCGGTTTATATAAACAGCGTGATGGTTTTACAACATAAGGAAGGAAAAAGGAGGAAAAAGAAAACAACAAACCAAAACAAGACAGACAATACCTGTTGTAACTCCATCTACTGTAAGACATGTTCCTGTTGCTGCTGACACCATCCATCTCCGGCTCGGCTACGGCACTTCCAGCATGGCTTGTCGGCTGCGGGCAGCGCTGCCGGGCTGGGCGGTCACACACCTGCCTGCGGACGAGGGCAGCCGCCTCCGGCCTTCGGCACCGCCGAAATTCACCGCGGAGCAGCGGCTTCGCATCGAGCTCTGGGCGCTCGGAGCAAACCACCGCCAGTGCCGGGGAGGGAGGAGGAGGAGGAGGAGGAGAGAGGGAGGGATGAAGAGAGGGGGAGGCTCCTGGGGTCTCCGCCGAGGCGGCTGGATGCTCTCAGCCAGCCGGCAGAACAGGGAGACGCGCAGGTGATAAACTGGAGCTCGGCTGCTAAGCCGCTTAAGAGATATTCAGCGGGGCTGTGCTGAGGAGCGCAGCGGCTTGCGCGCCTCCTGCTCCGGCACACGCGCCTTATTTATTTATTTATCCTGGTTGCCACAGATACGGGTCCATTGCGCTGACATCAGCCGTCTCCCACCCACCGCCGGGCCCCGGGTCTCGCCAGCGCGGTCTTCCAGGCACAGAGCCATCCCATCCCTGCCCGCAGGGTCAGGCTGCGGGCAGGCGGCTCCTCAGCATCATCCCCCCTCAGGGACACGGCCTGGCCACTCACCTCCCGCTCCGCTGGCTGCAGCCCCTGCACCTGGCAGCTGGGTGGGCAGGGGGCACTCAGAGTGCAGAAAAAACGCTTTGCACTCCCAATTTCAGTCACTGGCTTCGCACAGTGCGTGGTCCCAGTTCGCCCTAGAGCCGCGAAATGAGAGCCCTCCATCCTCAACGTGGCTCTTCCTGAGCTGGGTGCAGGACCGAAGGCCAAACCCCCATTCACGGCTCCTGCCCACACGTCCCTGGTGGGGACAGCAGTGGTCAGCGTTCTCAGGGCCTGTGCCGAGGACCTGTGGGGCTCTCGTTTCTCACCTCTGCAGCACAGGGCCTGTGGTGCTCCCAGGGGCCCACACCTGCCCAGTGGCTGGGAATCAGGTCTTGCTTCCCAGTGTCACATGGCTGTGAGGCCTGGCTGCTGAGGTGCGTGGCTGTGCAGTGTCAGGCACAGAGACAGCAGCATCATGGCCCCATCTCCTGCAACGCCACAGCACGTGGGGCTGCCCAGAGGACCCAACCATCCCTAGGCCAAGGGAGATGTGACCAGAAGCAGGGCCAGGTCAGCACAGTCAGCCCCCAGGGCAATGCAGGATATCCACAGACACACAAAGGGCTGGGGAGGACTGCTCTCAAACCCTTCCCAGACAGTCTCAGCTCTTTGGCCTGTGCTAGTACCTTCTGGCTCCTTCTCTCACTGCTTGACCAGCCAGGTGCCCAGCCCTGCTCTTATATGTAAGATCTCTCAGGAGAAATATATAAAAATCCCAAGGATACATAAATAAGGACTGGAAGGGACTTGGGTCCATCAGGCCCAGTCACTCATCTCACAGACCACTGTATCTGATGAGGGTTTCAGGCTGAAGCTCCAGAGGCTGCTAGTGAAGAGTTCCTGGAACTCCAGAAGGCAGCTGAAAATCCTAGAGTTCCACCCTGCTGACAGAGACTTCCCATTCCTAGCTCAAAGGTATTCATGAACTTCACTTAGCCAATTGTTCTTGCACCATTCAGTTCCTTTACTTCAAGTAAATGAATGCCTGCCATCAATCTTTTAAATTTCTAGTCTTTATTTTTGAAGGGTGAATACACCAAACCCACAATCCCTTTGCATCAGGATAGGCAGAACTACCCCAAGAACTCTTTTCATGTACCAGTTTTAACCCAAACCAAACCCTTCCTGAATATGGGTGGTATTTGGCCATACTTCTTTCAAACAGCGAAAACATCGACAAGGTTTCCTTGGAATGGCAATTAAAATGCCCAGCCCTGAGCCCTGCTCTTTGTAACTGCATTTACCCTGCGAGTTTGTCATCCTGATAACATCCTGTCACAGATGCTGTTGTTGATGTTATGTATAGACAGTGCATTCCCATTGACCTCATTTATAACCCACACCGAGTGACCTGGATGAAATGGACCATCTGGGAAGCAGAGTTACTCACAGCCCATCTCCTCCACCTACCTGCTCTGCTCACACTGAGACATTCGGAAATGGGCAAACTGAAACCATTTACTTGTCTGTGGGATTACTCAGGCCAACATTTTCCACATGGGAGCAGCTGAAAATCACCCTGATGAGCCCTTGCACTCTGGAGAAGCCCCTTGTCAGAAACAAACCCCTCAAGGCACATCAGTAAAAGTAAAGAGCACAGGTTGGCTGCTCTCCTCTTCACACGCCTCAGTTCAAGTGGAGCTCGCTGGCACCCCAGGCTCCTTCTCACTCATCCTGGACCAAACCACTGAGCAGGAGAATGTCCATGAATCATGGTGGTTCATTCTGACAGGGCAAACACAGCCGTGCACCCAGAGCTGTCTTGTCCCAGCATGCTGAGACAGGTGGGCTGCAAAGATTTTGGGTTGACTTTGCCAAACCTCAGGGGAAGCACAGCCTCACTACACGGGTAACACATCTAAACCAACACCCTGCCCCTGCCAAATTTTGGCAGAGTAGTGCTTGGAGAACTTGCCTGTGCCTGGCTCAGGGGACCCCTTCACGCTCATCCTTGGGGAAGAGGTGCTACAGAGTAGAACCAAGTGTGGTCTCCACTGCTCTGCTGCAAGTAAACAACAGCTTGAGACTCCTCAGAAAAATACCCTGGGCAGAGATATAGCCTCCTGAGACACAGGTGTCTCCCTGCTTCCTGCACGTGGATGACAAGCTCCCTGAATGCAGTCTCCCAACCCTTCTGCTTGGGAGTTTCTCAAGTCTTGTTTCACTAATTCAAAACAAACACTATTGACTGACAGTGAAGCCTTTGCCTGTGATCAATTGTGAGCACCTCCAGCTGCTGGGCAGTGACTTTCTTCTGCAAGTGCCCCAGCTCCGCTCCTGCCCCCTGGCCCCACACCCTGCACTGCTGACAATATTACTTCAAAGCTGAAATTTTCAAAAAGGCTTTGATGGGGAAGCAAGGGGCAGCAACACAAATGAGATCCATGCTGGAATTCAGTCAGAAAGAGAAATGGTTTTCTTGCCATTCCTTCTGCTCCCAGTGCTTCAGGGCATGTGTCACCACGTGTTTGTGCACGGCCACAGCCACACACGTCCGAAATGAGTCACGTCTGCTCCCTGCTCCCAGAGATTCCCTCTGACCACTGCAGATGCGGGGACATTTCAAAGCAAGCATGTTTAATCCAGGGGGAGCAAGGGGCTGGGTTTCTGGGCTACAGCATATGAATGCTGAAGCAGTAAGAACATTTCAGTTCTTCTCAAAAGCATTGAGAAGCTGCCCCACGGACTCCCCATCCCAGTGCCAGCTGGGGGAAAGACTGAACTGAGCAGTAAAAAGACACAAAATCTTCCTAGTTTCAGGTGTTTAGAATACTGCAAATGACTTTATCACCCATATAAATGTGATCTGGGACACTGGTTTGAGCTGTTGAAATACCACAGGAATTAAGCTGGCAGCAGGGCTGAAGCAAACAGGCTGTTGCTGCATTTCCCTGCAAACAAATGGCAAAGTACCTGCTGAGTCACTGGATGGAGCCTAACAGGTTTAACAGTGGGAATTCAAGAACCCAAAAATAAAACTACTCCAGATTAGATATTCTAGAAACACTCTGAGTTTTAAGTGTGCGTTTTGGGCATGCCCACACTGTAATTATATACATATATTGTATCAAGAGGACCGACGCTGCCCCCACCACCCCAAACAATTGCTCAATGAGATTACGAGTCCTTCGGCAATGCTAATTAACGCTTACGCAAGCACGGATTTCTCCAAGCCCTCGGGGCTGCTGCCTGGAGCTGAGGATGCTCCCGGGTCTGCAGGCAGTGCCCTGCGACAAGGACCTGCATCAACGTCCCTTCCCTGCTGCTTCGACAAAAAAGTTCCTCCCCTTGTCCTCCTGAGGGGCTGCCCGGGTTCAAACGCTGGCCAGCCAGCCTGCAGGTGAGGAGGAGGTGAGGGGAGAGTAAGGACACAAAAGGCTTGTGGAGGAGCTGGTTAAAGTGAGGAGAAACACGCAGCAATGGGACAAGCAGTGGCGATGCCAGGACACTCAGCATCTGTGCTGGGTACTCCAGAAGCCAGAGCCTTGGATCACATAATGCTTTATGCAGGGGAACTAGGCAAGGAGGAACGCTCCTGTTTGCTTTTCCACCTTTCCTCATATTACCCTGCCAAAGTAAAGCTTGTGAAAGTTGGGCCTAATGATTTTGCCTGAAAAGAGGGTATTTACATCTTTAAGAGCATCTGGCATAATTCTGGATTTCATCTTCCTTTCAAAGGACAATGCAGCTTCTAAAAATTCCCTCCAAGAGCCATTATGATTTTATGCTGCTCCTGGTATAATAAACAACTTCATTCGTCAGGCTCCAGGCATTTTGCAAAGAAGCCAGCATCACTATTAACATCTTGCAGAAAAGAACCTGAAGCAGCACAGCTTTCCTAGCAGCAACCAACAAACCCTGGGAGACACCCACACTGGCCCTGCAGCCTCCACACTGCAATGGCCCAATTCCTACACAGCCACAGAATGACCCAACCCTCTGGTAATCTGCCTGGAAGCGTTTAGAAACCTGACAGTGCCATTCATGGCGGTTTTAAAGTACCACTCTCTACAAGTATAAGAAACTGGCTTTGCATTGATGAGAGCTCAACTTCTTTCTTCTTTTTAAGAGCTAGAAAATACTATATTTACTACATACATATATGATGTGTATGCTATATTTGCTCTGTAGAAAATACTATAATTACTAAAGCAGAGGAAGTCCACAGCAGCGTGGGTGCTGATCTGTATTTTTTAGCAGGCTCATGGACCATATTGCTGAAAGGACAGCGTGCTGGTTTCATCCATCTGTACAGTGTGAACTGCTAAGGCAATCTCTTAGTAACTCATTAGCTCATTTCATCCTCTGCTCCTGTCTGAAATATATCCTGATTTCCCACATGTACAGAAATCGTGGAACATAAAACGTAAGACTGTGCCAATGGATGAGTATGGTGGCCTTCTGTGAGGTATTGCTCTGCTAATCAATAAAAATAAAAAGCTGAAATATAAAAATTGCTCTGACCATTTGGAATTTGCCTTACATTAAAGAAGGCACAAAGCAGCTCTGGACAATGAAGCTCTAATTGACCACATCTCCTTTGGGACACCAGCAGCCTCCCAGTGTTTCCCTCAGGTTGCAGCAGCTTGTGTCAGCCCTGGAGCCCCTTAGGAGCCAGCTGGCAATGTCACTCTTTGGGAAATTCCAGTCCCCATCTGCTGGGGATTTTTATATTGCATTCATCATGCTGGCCTGGCATCCTCCTATCTGTGAAAGAAGTTCTGAGCTTTACCAACAGAAATTCTGGTTCAACAAAACCACAACGGTTGGATTTTTTTTTCCAATTTATGCAGCGTCCTGCAGGAGCAATTGGCGTCAGCCCCAGTATAGAGCCAGGTGTTAGTAAAGCTGTTTTAAATCCCTGCTTTGCACTACATGTGTTGCTCCCATTCCTGTTCCTCCACGGTTCCTGCTGGCTTCAGCATTCAGGAGGAAACTGTTAATGCCTCGTTCAGTTGTGTCCTCAAACACAATACTGACATTCCCAGCTTTCTGTAACTACCACAGACAGTGGATAAGCAGCCAGGCAGGCAGCCCTGTCCTGAACAAGGACTGACACTGACTGGCTTCTAATACAGAGATTTTAAACCATAGAACAGTTTGGGTCGGAAGGGAAATCAAAGAGCATCTCATTCCAACCCCCTGCCATGGGCAGGGACACCTCCCACTAGACCAGGCTGCTCAAGGCCAGCCTGGCTTTGAACGCTTCCAGAGAAGGAGCATCCACAACTTCTCTGGGCAACCTGTTCCAATCCCTCAACACCTCCACAGTAAAGAATTTCTTCCATAAAGCATCTTGCTAGAGAAGGAATTCAGTACCAGGAGCATTAAACTCAGGCTTTTATACATCAGAATCTTTGGGGGG